>JAOVYX010017388.1:0-83761 GCA_035668315.1 Drosera spatulata
AGGAACAAGTCTATCTGCATCCTGGAAAGACTACATGAACGGCTGAGTAACCTTTTAGCTGAGAAGGGCTCAGCTGGAGTTACAGATGGGGTTAATGATGCTGATATGCTGTTATTCCAGAAGCATATGGCCCAGGCGAGGCAGCTTGTATTGCAGAAATTCAAGGTAGAGGATGTTTTGCCAAAATCTAACAGTGCCCCAATATGTTTTGCTGGTTCAGAAGTCTTGTCTATTTCGTCAGCTTACAATCAGGTAAGTTTTCAATCCTCTACCTCTTATATTAGTTTTCTTGTTGGCGGAGCTCTGAAGTCTGAACAGCAGTTTCACTTCGATGGTTGTATAATAGGAAAAATTTCAGGAGAAACCTTGGCTTTGAATCTACTACTTTGCAACTTGTTTCTTGCAAAGATGGTGGTCAAAAGTAAAAAACTAGAGTCGAAATGGTCTTGGGAAAATACCTAAATTATTTTTCTTCCATGCTAAAGATCGATCTTCCACGAAAAAATTAATTGCCATGCTTTCCTTGGGAATACTGTCTGTTCTGCCAGTGATTTATTTGTCTTTGAACTCTGGAGAGCTGCACCAAATTGTTGGGTTGTATAATCGACCTCATAGCTGCCGGCCATACCTTGTCTTGTTAGTGAAGCCTAATCTGCATTTCCATGTGGTTTGCATGATAGTTCTGATTGGTTTCTCATCACTTGTTTCTTTTATGACATGCCTTTTTTCCATGCGGTTAAAGTAGTCCGATCAGTTGTGCTTAGCAAGGTTCATGCGCGAGACTCGCTGCATTTTCTTTATGTTATGTCTTTCTCTGCATAACTCATTTGTCCAAAAAGCCATGTTCATGTGAATTGCTTGAAAAATAATTACAAAACAAGAGTTTTAGCCTTTTAGGTTGCACTTTGAGATTAGATGGCTAAATGGTTACTTTTCATTTGGATTCAGGATATCGAATTGGAAGCACAACACCAGAGCAAGTATTGCACAACACTCCTCGGGCATTCAAGTCCCCAGATAAAAGATGAAACCGACCCTCTTTTGAACGGTGAGGTTCCTGCAAAGTTTCAGAACGCCAGAACAAGAGATTCATGCAATCCCATGGTCGCAAAGAAAATCATAAATTCTCGTTCACTTGTCTACCTTTTTGCTGCTGCTGTTGTCTGCTGTGGTGTATGCGCTGTCCTGCTCCATCCTAACAGGGGTCACAGCTTCGTTGTTACCATCAGGAGGTGTTTGTTTGATGGTTCTTTCTGACTACTCAGGATTTCTCACCTTAAGCTCTGAGTCTCAAAGTTCCATACCTACAGAATCTCTGGCTAGTTCATCGGCTTTTTTGTGCGGCACCTTGCAGTTGGCACTCATTGTGTAAATGAACCTGAGCCTGTGTTGTGTATTATTGCTGTGAAGTATATCAACTTTTGCTCGGCAACAATTCCTGATTGTGACATGTTTCTGGATTGTGTTCTTTGCGAGTCATGAATGATTCTTTGTTGTGACAGTTTTAATCAATCGATTTTGCTGTGTTTCATTCTTCTTAGCATGGAGGTCGCATAAAGTCTACTGTGCCATCCAGTTCAAAGTTCATGAATGAGTCGCAACATTTGTGCATGAAACTTGACAGGAAGTTACAAGTAGGCAGTGACATGCAATTTGCTTCTTGACTCATGGATCTTTGGATGCCGGCGTCCCATGTGTTGATAAATAGTTGGCCTTTTTGTTGCCAGAGTTGCCATTGACATCAATCTTTCAGTTGATCCTGTCACAGAATACAGAACTCACGCCATTGCCGCCTCATGGGAGCAGTCTTCCTGGGCTGTTGATGATGATTCGCCTTCTATCTCCATACCGAATTCAGTTCTGCAGCTCCAAGCTACCGGGCTGGTGCAGATTCAAGACGAAGAACAAGCTTGTTATGGCGTGTCCCGAATAATTAGTGCTTATCCTACAGGTATCCTACAGGTAACATTTCGGCAAGCAGCTACTTCTTAGATTTCTGTTTATTTATCTACTTTAGCTGTTTTGAGCTGTGTTGTTACTGTTGTAGTCAACTGTTTGTGTCAAAATACGGAGTAACGTTTGTCAATGCTGCAACCTAATTCTCTGGACTTTGAACCGTTATTGCTTTGACACATAAATTTCTGTTGAATAAGTGTGCTTAATCTGAACTTTAGTGCCGTTGTATGTAAATCACTCTTTTAATATGTGTACCTAATCGTCCAGGTTGTATATGCACCTACCATATATCGCCTACTATTTTTGAACAACATTTGTGTGATCACATTACATTATAACTACAGTACTTTTTTAGTGTCTTACATCACGTCGACCTGTCGAGCATTTGCGGTTTCTCGTACAGTTAAACCATGGACTAAACGTCATTTTGAAACCTAATATCCATTTGCAACCATAAATCAAATCCAAGCTCTTACATATGGGCTATAGCTGGTGCTTTTCCATTATACAAACTTTTGACCTAGCTTATTTCAACTCGCGTTGAAACTACTCAAATAGTGTCATTCACCGAAATTTCCTAACCCTTTTTACAAATCTTTATAACATAAGAAGATTGTTACCTGATGTCCTCAAGATACATTGATTTGTCGAATTCTTGATCTCAGGATACATTGATTCGTCAAATTTCTAATCTTATGATTAAAAGAAGGATTGTTTATGATTGAATCAACTTTTCTCGATTTCGTGATCATGCATGTATCACAGGCTGAATATCTTTGAACTATTCACCCGTTTCCCCCGGTCACTTACCTTTCCATCCCCTTTTATTCTCTATCCGAACATGATGGAGTATATATATTTTCTACTATCGGAAAGTGCAGAAGTTTCAATACTATTGTCAGCTATTGAAATTCTGACTCTTCAACAGTCCCTCGACATACTTCATTTGTCTCTACCTCATTACTATATTTCAATATAAATATTTGAGAATTTGATCATCAGAGCATTATACTATCTTGCTCATGAGGATACAACAATGGCTTCTTCTGCTACTTGTGATCATGGTGATCTTCAGGGAAGAAGGCGCCACGGCTCGGCCTCACCGGATATTGCTCGACACCGACGTGGACACGGACGACATGTTCACCATCTTGTATCTGTTGAAGCAGGACAGGGCAGAGTTTGATCTCAAGGTTTGATGTTCTTTCGTTCTGTATATATCCATGGCTGCTCAATTACTTTTTGAAGCTGAAATGTATTTTTATGAGGGAAAAGGCTATCTGCTTTTTGCCAAACTTTATGCTATTTGCATTCTTATACAATTCTGGGGTACAGTTTATAATATTATCGTCTTTTTGTTCGGTACAATTTTAAGCAACGATAATTATTTGGCGTCGTTTCTCTATGAATTTTATAGAACCGATACGAAACAAACCTCTTAATTTTTACTTTGTCTGAAATTTTTTTGAGTGTCTTCATTATGGTCATAGATGATACCCCTGTTAGAGCTAATTCAACGAAAGTGAAACAACATGATGATACCACGGATAATTTTGTTTGTTTTCTCTGTCAATTTATCAGAAAATAATATGAATTGATGTTTTTGTCAATATGACATTTTCCTCGAGCATGTCCCATCATCCAAGTTTGGACTCATGGATATATGTCAATTCCCCACTTATATCGTCCCATTGACTTGTAATTGAAAGCAAAGTCTATGAAAAGAGACATTTTAAAAGATAGACATTATTTTTTAAAAACACACTTTAATATTTTGAGGCAGAGTATGCGGACGTCAAGTGGAGCGCATTTTCTGACACTATGATAATGAAACAATAAAAAATAAATTGACACACTAAGTCTCAGTCGACCAATATAAATGTGATTTGATGGGATACGGTCACCTTAGCTTGCCCGAAGATCCATCTGAAGTTGAACCAGACAAGTAATTTACTTTCATCGGGGTGATCATATAACATATTCTGCTTTTTGGAGCCAAAAGCCAACAGTTTCCTCTTTTACAAGTGCACCATCACTAGCCTTCATCCTTTCTCATGATGGCAGGGCATAACGATCAATGCGAATGGATGGTCTGATGCAGGACACGCCGTGAACCATGTCTACGATATTCTTTACATGATGGGCCGCGATGACATTGCTGTCGGGGTGGGAGGGGAGGACGGGATTCTAGACGATGGCACTATACTCCCGAATGTTGGAGGGTACCTTTCACTCATTGAACAGGTCATTTCCTGTGTTGTAGGCTACTGGAATAAGGATAAAAGGTTATTCAACCGCCTCCAGGTTTGCTAATGTTTCATGCGCAGGGAATGGCGACAGCGGGATATTGTAGATATAGGCAGGCGATTCCGCTTGGCCGTGGTGGGGGACGACTGGACATTGATACCGACTTTGGCATCCGAAAAGCTTTCCTGCCACAAGTATGGAATCAACCTCCCAATTAGTTCACCCTTACATGGAACTATCCTGTATCAACACAGGAATCCTTGAACTAATTTAATTACTGGTGCAAATTCAGGGTACTAGGAGATATACTCCCCTGAAACAAGCAACGACGCAGCAAGTTATGATCGATATAATATCAAAGGGTCCGACCAATGTACTCCTCATAGGAGCACATACGAACCTTGCTATATTTCTCATGAGCAATCCTCACCTGAAGAAAAATGTGCAGCATATTTATGTCATGGGAGGCAGCTTCGGGGTGTCAAACTCCAACTGCTGCGCGAAGAACATAAGCTCGATATGCAAGCCTGAGCCATGTGGAGATCCTGGAAATGTTTTCTCCAACTATGACAGCAATCCTTATGCTGAGTTCAATATGTTTGCAGATCCCTTTGCTGCGTACCAGGTAAAAATCAATCAACAATCTGATGAGTTATGACTGCGATCTAATGGCTCTTACAAGTTACATGGACTAAAAATCTCATATACCTAGTATTACTCCCATATACCCTAATAAACAGAAAAACTCGGAACTGTATAAAGCATGGACTTCCTCAAACGGGAACTTCACCATCTCCTATTTGGCAATCAGCTTCGCACAACAAAGTTTTGGATCCTAATTTGCTGGTTAATAGACAAAAGGGTCTCATCTGCAGAGTTGCTTGACCGGTATGCAGGTGATTCATTCAGGGATACCTGTCACTCTAGTCCCGCTAGACGCGACTGACACAATCCCAATAACAAGGCAGTTCTATCACATGCTAGAAAAGAACCAGAAGACATACGAGGCACAATACGTATACAAGTCCATGAAAATGGTGCACGACACATGGGCCAACGACATGTTCTTCAAGGTGAGTGATTTCCCAGTGAAACACCTTATGCGACGGCTTTTAACATATAACACGTCCGGAAGGATCAATCCAGCCTTTGTGCTTGTATATCGCAGAATTACTTCATGTGGGACTCTTTCATGGCCGGTGTGGCCATCTCAATCATGAGTAAACCAGATAACTCAGACGGGGAGAACGACTTTGCTACGATGGAGTATGTGAACATGACAGTAGTTACGTCCAACAAGCCCTATGGGAGATCCGATGGATCAAATCCATTCTTTGATGGTCGGAAGATCCCAAGGTTTCATCTTGCTAGAGGCGGAGTGCATAGCGGGCATGTTCAAACAAGACTCCATGATCCATTTTGTAGAACTGATAATGGGAAAGGGAAATGTCAGGTATCTTTCTGCTTTCTCTTTCTGGCTTATTTTGAGAACCTTTCTAATCTTTGTCACAATGTCCTAACTTCTAAGGTATGAAATGCTCCTAGGATGGTTATACAATGATGACGACTGGCACGGAAGCAGTGACCGTCCTCATTGCTACAGAAGCAAAGGCTAACAAGGACCCGAATAGCCCACTCGACAGAGAATTCTTCGTAAGCTTCTTGGAAGTAAGTAGTCCAACACGAAGCATCATACGAAACTACGAGGCCGTTACTTCTATTTCTCTTCTTAGCTGGACTCACACACACTTTACTGCTTCTGTGTCCAGGTTCTAAACCGTAATCAACAAACCGGGAGGTTTAACTTCACGACGCAGTTTCCCAACAACCAGCCTGTATTCTACAAGCCAAATTTCTTGTCGGGTAAACTAGGGAGACCTATAATATTCGACATGGACATGAGTGCAGGAGATTTCCTTGCTCTGTTCTATCTTCTGAAAGTACCCGTTGAAGTACTCGACCTCAAGGTAAAGCCGATGCTTATAAATTGAAAGTCAAATAGCATATGCAAAGCAGTTTCCTGATACAAAAGTTATTCTGCTCATTCTTTCTAGGCCATATTAGTGACTCCAACCGGCTGGGCCAGTGCTGCGACCATAGACGTAGTCTATGATCTGCTACACATGATGGGACGTGACGACATCCCAGTTGGCCTCGGAGATGTCTTTGCGATGAATCAAAGGGACCCTATCTTCCCTAACATCGGAGACTGCAAATATAGCAGGGCAATCCCACAAGGAAGCGGTGGGTTGCTAGACTCAGACACTCTCTACGGCCTTGCTCGTAATTTGCCACGAAGCCCCAGAAGGTTTTTCGCTAACTCATTCTCTTTATCACATTCTTCCCAGTATCTGATATGGGATAGTTTGGATCTTATGGCAGGTACACGGTAGAAAATTCCATAATATACGGAGCTCCACGAGATACGGATCATCCTGAACTAAGGCAACCGTCAGCCTTAGAGGTGTGGAAAAACGTGACAACAACAATGGATCATGGGAGCAAGATCACCATCTTAACAAATGGACCTCTTACAACTTTAGCTCAGATCATTCTCTCCGGCGAAAACCTTCAATCCTTGATTCAGGTTGGTAGCAATTGACCCTATTTAATTTTCTCAGCTACGAAACCCAATTGATAAACAGGCAATCCATTCCCTCAAAGCTTGATCAATAGATTTACCATGAATTGCAGGATGTCTATATCATCGGAGGATACATAAACAGTAGTACCAATGCTAGGGGAAACCTTTTCACTATCCCTTCAAATGACTATGCTGAATTCAACATGTTCTTAGATCCATTGGCTGCTAAGACAGTATTTGACTCAGAAGTAGGCATCACACTCGTTCCCCTCGACATACAGCGCAAAGTCAGTTCATTTCCTGGGATCCTCGAAAAGCTCTACCAGACTAAAAGGACGCCGGAAACTCTATTTGCTCAACATCTTCTATCTCGACTACGACACTTGCACAAAGAGCATCCAAGATACAAGCACATGGTAATCATCTCCACCTCTCTGGACAAAACTAAGGTTGTAGATATAAAGCGAGTCAAGTAACCTTTACGGAACATTTCTACAGGATATATTCATGGGAGAGATTCTAGGGGCCGTGATTTTGGCTGAAGATTATCGCCGCCTGAATGCAACCGCAAAGATGAAACAGATCAGAGTGCTTGCACCAGGAATTGAATCGGTTGATGGGCAAATGGCGATAGATGAAAGAGATGGGAAACCAGTCAAGGTGCTGGAAGAAGTGAATCAGGCAGCTTTTTATGACACATTTGCATCTCAGCTAGGGGAGGAGAAACAATCAGCAGTATTAGGAAGCTTTTACGCACAGACGAGATTGTCAGATTACCTTAACTCTTAAGACAAACATGATTATTACAACGCATGCCAAAGAGCTTAAACCCATTTCTCCAGACGAACAGCGGAGAATATCAGTACATTAGTACACACTCGAAGTCAGAAAATTTGTGCTCGAAAGAGTAGGACACACTCGAGATACAACAGCCTAGCAAAAAGGTGTAGGACAAGTGAAATTTCCACAATGCACAGGAATTGTATTTCTCTGCTACAGACTCAGAAAGGTCGACAAGATAATGTAAGCTGACTAAAAGAGGAGAAAGAAACACTTCATCGTTGCTTATTGCAGTTCATCAGAGATTTTTCATTTATACACATTGATCTTTCTCTTAGATATTTATTTGAGATAAGAGGAAGACTCGATAACGTAGGTTTAAAAAGTAGATTCGTGTTTTCAAAGACATAAGGTACATAAGAAATCGGATCACATACATATAGAAATGAACTTGTATACCAGGTAAACCATGCTTTCAGAACTAACAAAGATCAATATATGATGTTTAAATAGAGACGACATAAAATATAACAGCAGAGCAAGTGCGCTTGCTTTTCTGTATTTAAATCCATGTCGTCACAACCAAATTCACAATTTCACATAGCAGAAGCTCATAACCGATGAAGACTTTTCCTTGATAGTGAGCCCCAAGTTACCTGTTGGAAGCTGGTTGATCTCTAATGCACAGTTCATGCAATGATTGGAATCGAGCCACCAGCTGCCAGAATTTGTTGTTCCATCTGCAGTTGACAGATTCGCTGCCGTTATTGAACATTTTCCACTTTCGACAAAATTATTAGATTTAGCGTGATGCAGAACATCCATATCAGTAAGTTCTTATATGACATTATCATGCTTCAAGAAGGTAAAAGAATTAACATAATTTTATGAAAGCACATGAAGATCGTAGCAAACACACTTATTTATCTAAAACTGATGGACTAAGTTAATGTTCATGACATGTAGTTTATTTTTCCAACGTAGTCTCTTCCTGATTGTATATGAATTAACACCACAAAGGCACAAATCACAAGGAAAATATCTTTACATTTAACTGAATGAGAAATCGAGAAATTAAGCCGCATCAAACAAAAGGAGAAGAGTGCTCAATACTTACCCTAAGTAGAGTCTGAAGCTTGTTCTTAACAAGAAAATACTCCTGTTTCACTTGCTGCAAACAGGCTCGGCACCTGCAACCAACCAAGTACCACATGATTGCATATTACAAAAACAAAAGAAGTGCCGAAAATTAGCAATCATTATACATGAACCATTTTCCAGGTAGAGGACACTCACGCTTCAGTGTTCCGCATCTCACAGAAATGACGGAAAGGGATGCAGGCGCTTGTCACTCTATGTGCTCCTATGCTGTTAAGAAATTGGCAATCGGTCACAACCCAGGACAAACAATAAGTTAATTTTTTTTTAAAAAAAATACATCAAATAACTCTACCATAACAACAGCGTAAGATCTAGTCCCAAGCAAGAAAGCTCTAGATGAAGCAGCGACAAGAGTTTCCTAGCTTGTCATTTCGGTGGTTAAATCTTTCAGTACATTCTGATTTCCTCCTATTTTGATTCAGACTCATAAGAGAATGATGGGGAACTTTGATCCCAACATGAATCAAAGAATCAACAATAAAATCATATAATCAAAGCGAATCAAAAGATTGTGAATCAGACCCGCTGGTTTAGATTTTGCTTTCACTCTCTATTTCCCGTTTTTAACATCCTTATGCTCCATTTGGTATACAGAATCCATTTCCAATAAAATGTAATCTCCGTGATCAAGACAGAAATGGACTTATTCGATGTTTGACAATTGAGTTCACACCAGTTCTTCTACATGCTCCTTGGAAAGCAAAATACACCCAGGAATGGCTCAAAGTCCTAAAATCAACACTAAAATTCCGATCTTGCCTCACTACAATCAGGAGTATGAAGTATGAACCTTTTACTATCTATGGCCTCACTCATGTCAATCAAAACAAAACATAACAACATCCAAATATACCCAATATACCTTGAACTGCTACCCTTGAGCTGATGAACATGAGCATCAACTTTCTTGAAATCCACATTTTCCTGCTCCCTGCCACCACACAACACACTCATCAAAACATAACCCAACCAAATCCCACAAACAAAAACCCTAAATCTTGCACCCCTTTCAACACTCAACAGCGCATGGGTGAGATCATTGAGTAGCCTCTGAGAATCATCGAAGAAAAGCGACACCACTTCGACGACGAAATCGGGGTTTGTCTCGTCTTGGAGCTGCTGAAGCTGCGTGAACTGGGCATCCAAATACCCCTGAAATTCAACCGAAAATCAATCGATCCATCACATATCAAACCAACAACAGTGACAACAAACAACAACTCAGGTAATCCCCTCTTGAACATAAGTCTGAGACGTGCAAATATACACAGTCTGCTTACGAAAAAAAGTAGACTCATTACCTATCAAAGAGCAAACAAAATTTGAAATTGATCGATACCCAGTTGACAAAAAGGGGTGAAAAGCAATACCCAGACAGTGTAAAGGAAAAAACAAACGCAGGCTTACCCTTATTACGCCAACAGAGAGACTGTCTATCGATCAAATAGCAAACAAAACTTGAAATTGATCGGTACCCAGTTGAGATTAAGGGGAGAAAAACAATACCCAGAAGGAGAAAGGGGAAAGGAAGTATACTATTGTACCTCGCGGAAAAGGGAGGATGAGAAGTCGGCGAATTGCCTCTGCATTTCACTCACTTCCATGGCCGCAAAATGGGAAAAATGAACTAAATTGGGGACAAATTGGAGAAGAGAGTGGTGGGTGCAGGGAGGAAGAGTAGAATCGCGTGGTTATCGAGGGGAAAGATTTGTTCTTGCCCTTTCGTGATTTTTGTTTTCCAATTTTTATCTTTTTTGTTAGCGGAGGTTAGGAGACTCACGTCAAATTATTTAAACAAAAAATAATAAAAATAAAGAGTGAAATATATAAATAATAAAAACAATAATATGATGTAGAAAAGATAGGTTGAAATATAATGAATAATAACTATAGAATATTATCATAATATATTGTATTTTTTTAGGTGAAATGAATGGAGTGAGATATAACGAATAATAAAATATTTAAAAAAATTAGAGAGTCGGTATGAATTCTCTGAATTATGTGGGGTAATTTTTCGTTGTTGTTATTCACGAAAAACTTTGATGAGATTACTCCCTAGTTTTTTATGAAGAACGTTGTACTTATCAATGAACGAATCATTCTCGTTCTTATAGTTATTGGACATTCAATGAAAGATTGTGCACAAACGATAAAGTGATGGATATGTCGAGTTGCAAATTTATTGAGCTTATTTACCATCTTTACCCTTCGGTGTACGCAGAAAGAGCCAACTATACTCGTTATCTCTTGCTTTTGGCCATGGAGTTTGGACATTAATTATTTAATCCCCATGAAAACAAAGGTCCAATCTTTACATATCACGCTTAGGCCCATGATAATTTGTTTGCATTGATGATTCCATATCTTTATAGGGAGTGTAGTAGCAATAGTCATGGATCACAATCTTAGATAAAAGGGTCCAGAATAACGCCTAATATACAGTATAGTTCATCTAAGAGAGCGAAAGTAATCTTGAGTTACTACTAGTATATCAAAAGGGATCCAGCATATCGTGCTCAATTGGAGAAATGCTTCAATATCTGGAGCTTGAGAACTCGAAACTCGCATATCTGATCACCAGCAGATCCTGGCCCTGCCTTTCCAACAGGAAAGAACAACACTTTCAACCAAAACAAAATTTTATATAAGATCATTCACAAACCATTGTTTCGCTCCGTTTATCTGTCACAAAAACGCACCAGAAACATCATTAACAGCACAAAGCTGTCAATTTTTTTTCCATGCCTAATACACGAGACACTACAAAGATGCCATTGCATTTTGCTGTGAGAAGTGGAACCAAAGCAACCAGCAGAAGCCGAGATCTCTGGAGTAAGTCTGCTACTATAGTATTGTTACTGAGCTAACAGACCTTGCAACTCCTGCGACAGTATCCCGGCAGGTCGGTTGTTCCAACCATATACTCTGGATTCTTGGTACATTCTCCTAGCGAGGCCCATGTCGCACAGTTCTTATTCTGATCTGTGCAACCGTCTTCAGGTCCTCCTCCTACTGTCTTGCTGAAGTCATCGACATGGATCCATTTTGTGGCCGACCATTTCTCACCCTCGATCACGGGACAACCCCCGTGAAGACTGCTTGTGTCGGGGGTCGCATTTGGGTACAGGCTGAAGAAGAGTAATGCATCTCCTTTCCGTGGCTTTACTGTTTTACGTAGAGGTGGAAAGAAGAAGTGACATGCAAAATTCAGGATTTCTCCTTTTCAACTCTTGACATGAAGGCATGTATGAACTGGACTCTTACCTGCGATTCCCTTCTTCGCACACTCGGATAAATCATCCTTGCGAGATTTGTGCCTTCCAGATTCCTGCTCAGAACGATCAAAATGCGATTCCTTAAGTTGGACAAGGATGGAAAATCAACATCTAACTTGATATCCGTCATCATGGAAATCCAATAAAAACTTTTCTGAAGTGCGCAATGTGCGAGTTATTCACACCTTAACATTGCTCCTCCAGGATAAGCACGGGAAAATCAAGAACAAATCAAAGCCAACAAAGTTTTCCCTATTAGGTGGTCATCAGTACGAGGACAATTCAATAGTTTCAATGGTTAGTTTCGATAAGTTCATTGACATTATACAGAAAGTTAGCAGAAAAACAACAGACTTTTGATCTTTTGCTCTAGATAAGCAATAACTTTTGGTAACAAGAATATGAACAGAAAATTAGATTATAAACTCCAACTTTCAGTAAGGGTGAGACTTAGACCATACCTCTGCAGAAGGGAAAACTGTTTCACCACCTCTTGTGACATCGGACAGGTACATGAGAACCGTCGCCATGCGATGGCCACCTCGGGCTATGTTTACCTTGTCCACAAAGTAATCATAGTGCGGGTCATATTTTTGCCCATGTTCATATCTTAGAACTTGTATATCTTCCCCATTCTCTGAAAACCAAGAAAAAGCAGCTCAGATCATCGTCTTCTACGTTCCAAGGACTAGCATGTGTCTTGTGTTCATCCAAACACCAATTTCATGATAGCCGAAAGACAAGGTTGGGCAGAATTGATTCATAGTTAGTAAGAGATAGAAAGCAACCCAAAAAAAATGTCGAAATACTGATAGAAGTATGAACAACCACAGCTAGCCTTTCAAGAAAGTTCCCAGAAAAAAAATAATGAAGTGCATTAGGAAAGTCCAGGAAGCGATCTTGTCCAGGAAGTGCAATAGGAAAGTTCCCTTCTATATAAAGCATATCATATACCTTTTGGTAGGAAAGTCCAGGAAGCGATCTTGTCTTCTATTCGATCTACAATGGCATCCTGGAACAAGGGAAAGTTCATATTACATCTCTGAAAGCATCTCCTCTCAACAGTTTTGTCTATCTCTCAACCGTTATTTACGAGTAAACCTTCATTTTATGCATACGCCAGCCATCGCTTAGTCAGCTAGAGCTTTCTATTAGGAATCAGTTAATCTACCATTTTAGGACCACTCAACGATCCAACTCATTTCTACACGGGGGGAGGGGGAGAACAAGAAACACAAACCAAATACCTTTACACGTCGATTTTCCTTATTTCTCTAGCAGATCTGGTCTTATTCTCAACAATAGCATTGTAATTGATTTGAATGAGCCTTATATCTTCTATCGAACCCCTAACCAATTTTCAACCCGCGAAAGAAACAAATACTAGTGGGATCAATTAAGATGAAGAACAAACCTTGCCTTTGCTGATAAACATGCCCGAGCTAGTCCTAACCTCGCTGAGCTTGCTCTTTCCAGAATCATTGTCCGCAACAGCCGATCTTTTCAGCTCCGTTTTTGCCTTCCAAAACCCACGACATCAATCTCAAAACCAATTAACTATGCAAACCCACGCACTCAATAACCAAGCAGCTAAACACTTACAAGGGATATCAAGTGATCACATTCCTCATCACTCAAAAACCCTTCATACACAAAAGCCCTGCGCAACACATCAATATCCATAAGAACACATAACATTCTCCACAATCCGCCCCACAATCTAAAAAACCTGTGTTTCACACCTAAGCATACACAACAATGAACAACCATGACGACAGCCCGTCCTGTCATGAACAAAGAAGGGCAAGATATATATAGCCTTTAGTCTGTCACGATGGTTTTTAACAGAACATAGGTATCGGTCCATCCATCATTTTTAAGACTCTGCTCTGATACCGCATAAAAACATCATTATACATATACAATACAAATATAAAAAAATTTTTGGTTGGTCATCCACATGTCCATTTCTTATTGATTAATGATCATCCACATCTGAACTTTTTGTTAGTTGATTTCACAATGAATTAACTAACATCGTTAAAAACTTCATTATCAAGCATATGAATGATTAAGTAACTATTTGAAAGCTTGTAGCAACAATATTACACATTTTTTATTTGATTGAGCTCTTTTTTGATTGATTATGACATGAATAATCACATTAAAAAATTGAGTTTTTATATTTCATTATCTCATATTACAGTAATATTGATGACTTTATGTATTATCCAATACTAGGAGTTTCTTATAATTGAACAATACAAAAATAATCGATAAATTCAAGTTTATGATACACAACTAACTATCTAAAATGAATTATTTGTTATTAATAGAAACAATACAAAATAATGCATCACAAAAAATACAAAGTTGTATATTCACAAGCAAAGATCTAATTGGTATAACACCTAAAACCAATAAACAATCACCACATACCCTATGATCTATTTATAATGTAGCATTACTTTCCACACACCCAATGTCAATTTCTCACACAAACCCCATCTGGGCACAACCCAAATCACCTAGAGTCACCAACTTTCCTCAATTACTACCTAATTTCGGCAAAGGTTTCGTCACACCCAATGGCTTTCACACACAAACTCCATCTGGGCACAACCCTAATCACCGAAAGACACTAACTTTCCTCGATTTGGACCAAATTAAAAGGAGAAAATCAAGTGGGCAAAAATGGAAACTTTTTCACCTGGGTCGCCATGAAACTTGCTCGACTTTTGAAGGGTTGACGCCCAATAGCTTATAATCCAGAGATGAGCTCAAAGATTCATTGATTAAGAACAGAAATGAGAGCAAAATTGGGAAGAAGGGTGGCAGGAGATGGAATTGACCAGCCATTTTCGGTGTGGGTTTCCGACGCCGAGGGCAAAATGGGAAAAGGGGGGAAAATTTTGTCTTCAAAAGGGATTTGATCATTCGAGTGGGTTCTGTTAGGTGAGGGAATGCCTTCATGTTTAGTGATTTTGTTGGTAGATGGGGAAATGAACATGGGAATGCGTTGCAATGTGTTCTACGTTTTGGTTGAATGTACACACCCTCCGTCCCGCGGAGTAATACAAACCTTACAACATATACATATTTTATATTATTTTATATATATAAATATAAATTTTGTTTTTATATCATTGTTGCATAACATACATTAGATTAAAATATATAATTTATCTAATTATTGATGTTTCATCATAAATTTAATAAAAACTACGTCGATGTTATAACAGAATTTTGAACAGATGAAATGGTATCTAATTGCCTTCGATTCCCCTCATAAGTTACAACAGATCTTGTCATCTTTTTATTGTTCTTTTGGTACACTGAAAATGGACCTTATTGAACTGATATCAAATGGAATAATACAATGCTGATTTACAAATTTCACTTCTTTCTCACTCGATAAATTTACTCACAGAATCGCAAGCAAATGAACAAACAATTTGTATATTTCTATGGAGACCGCTTCAATGGAGGTTCCGAGTGAGTAGTCCTTCGAAGGTTACATAGAGATCATTGTTATCAGGGCCGAAAATCTCTTCAGCCTTCCTCAGGGTCTCCTGATAGCATAAGTACAGTATAACATTAGGTATAAGACCTCGACATAATAATGTGGAGAATGAAGCAAGGATTACGTACATCTTTGGTTTGCTTGTGTGAATTCAAGTCCTTGACATTCGCCAAAAATGCACCAAATTGTTCATACGAGAGTCGGCTCCTGAGGAAATAGAATCAGTGTGATCAGCGAATGGAAACCAAAAGACATTATCAGCTCAATTACATGAATCAGACCTTTGGCAAGATCATATTGGCTGGCGCATGACTAGCTTATGTATAATTTCCCCAGTCCCATACTAGATATACAGTATACTCTCATGGAAGACCCTTTTTTTACCTGACTTGACGAAAGAATTCTTTTCCATCAACTCGAGCTCGTGCTGAAACAAGAACAAAATGAACAAGTTCAGGCCAGGGTGCATTGATCAGATAATTTCAGTGGGCCGACCCCGGACCCTCTACTCATTATTAGGTTTACCGGGTTGACTGTTTAAACAGAAATCAAACCATGCCGAAGTAAGGAATGATAAATTTCATCCCAGGCTTCAGCCAATGGAAATAGCGCTCAGAACGGAAGCGGTCAAGTGCAGCATGGCCAGTGTCATGCATAGTGGTCGCCCAGAGACTTGCACTCCTTGAGGCACCAGTGAGCGGATGAAAATAAATTAATCCTATAAGAGTAAGATCTAATGACCTTGTGATCCAGCGTCGGTGCTAGAAAATGAACTGTGATCAACCATGCCACGTGATGTAGCAAATGAAACTGAGTGTCGTCTAGGTGATACAGGCCTAGGTGTCTTGGAGGGTGATCCAGAAGCAGATGAAACCGGCGGAGAACCAGGAGGGGTGAGTCGTGGTGTGCTTGTTTGCGATGCTAACAAGAGACCAGCAGAGATGCGTGGCCGGACAACTATGGAAGAATAAGGAACAAAGAAAACACCATCAGGATTAGGTATTAGTCGAGACCCAAGACTAACTTATAAAAGCAGTTATACAAGATCCTAAAGCGAACACTTAAAGATGCTATTCAAATGAGTGAACTAGAGTTGGCAGAAACTGACCATCTGCATCACGATCCTCCGCAAATGTACTTCCTTGTTCTGATGAATGACTTCTTACTGAAGAATGTGCTGATGGGGGCAGGGAAGAGTCATCATCTGGCACAAAAAGAGAAAATCCTTCATAATAATCTAAAGCGATAAGCTAAGTCCAAATAAATTAAAACGAACGAAGTAAACCACTCCAAGATTAAGAGAAGCAAAGTTCTCCAATATACAACACTTGGAAGAAAAAACATTAAGACCAATGCGACCATCAGTTAGAAATTGCAAAATGGCATGATGAACGACAAAGAGAGTCAGAATGAATATATTAGCAAACAGATCAGCTCAAATCGGATTTTCATAGAAGAAATATTGGACCATCTAACAGCTAACAATATGAAGACTATACATCTCCATTCCAAACATGCATTGTTACAACAGAAAATTATCAACTTCAAAGCAAGGTGAGCTCAAGACCTCCATATAGCGATTGAGTGGAAGAGCTTGTATGACTCTCCAGGTCCTTCGCAATAGCTGCACGAACTCCTGTCTGGAAAATGCATATTTGTTCAGCGGTCCATCCCAGGGTGGAGAATAAAATAAAAATAAACACACTTTCATACAAAATGCCATTTAATTGAACAATTTGGATTGACTTACTGATCCGTCTTCCTCCTCTTGCAATGATTGCATAAGTGTCCTCCTGAAAACTTCCAACTGCTCACAAGCACACGAATGAGGACATACTAAATCGGCGACTTAATAGAAGGTTCCTACTTCCAATGGCATATGTTCACAGGTAACTATTGTTATTGAACAAAACCAAGCAACTTGGGACTTTCCGATTAAAAGCAGAACAGAGCAAAGAGTTAAAACTATGAACATAACACTCCGCAACTGGTGCTTTGAGCCTTGGACTATCGTGCTTAAATAACTGAAAAGGGCAATCAGGGCAATATTCCAATGCTTAAGAAATTATAGCTTGCAGATCTAAACCTTACTGTTCGAGCTTGTAGCTGCAATTACAAAAGGTTACTAGCACAACACCATACCTTAGAAACATCTCTTCTCAACTTCTTAACAGTCTCCGACAATGCCGTATTCTCTTTCACCAACATCTCCTGCAACGTACAAATTCGGCTCCAATTGAACATCAAAGCAGCAGCACCACAACTCTAAATTGTCCACTTAATCATGATGACAAATTGACAAGTTGACAACTCACACTTCCGTCCACAAACATAGCCCATCACTCGCTGTAAGCACTTCCTAATTGTCAATCTAATCACTGATCACATAGAAACTTAACTTCAACCGATACATTACCTCCACCATCCCAGACTGATCGCCACAAAAGATACAAGGATGTTTATCGAGATAAACTTTGACTTAATCCATCATTATTTTTCCTAATATTGTCTGAGTAACAATGCTGAAAATACAAGTCATACACTATAACATATGTCCAAGGAATGATACGTTAGAATCCGAATAACGGAACTCTTTTGACAAAAATGCTGTGTAAAAGGTAACCAATGTTGCGAAAATAAAAACATCACTCGCAACTTCCTCACACAGAATTGCGAAAATAAAACATCCAAATTCAATCACTGACGAATCACACGACAACCGAACCGACCGGACCAGCGGACCTCACCTTCTCCTGCAACGCGGCGGCGAGTTTATCAGCCAAATCCGCGGCGGCACCGTCCAGCGACTCGACCTGAGAATTCAAATCCTCCAAAATCCGATCCCGCTCCGTGATCGCGGCGCGGAGCTCGGATGCCTCGGACTCGAGGGATTCCACTCGAGACGAGAGCGCGATGGAGGTGATCTTGCGGGCCACGTCGAGTTGCTCGAAGGGATCGGATGGGAGAACGGAGATGATCTCGTCGGAGAGTCCGAAGAAGGAGGGGCCGGTGATCGGAGGATTGGGGTCGGCGACGGCGGCGGCGGCGACGGCATCGGGGTTTGATTCGGCTTGTGGTTGTGATTCCATTGTGTTTTTGTTTTCCTTGTTTCTTGGATGTGTTTTTGAGGTTTGTGTGTTGGGATTTGTGTTTTTGAGTGTTTTGTTTTCTGACGAGTTCTGTGTTTCTGGGATTTTTGGGGTTCGAGGAAGTGAAATGAGTGGCTTGAGTGGGAAGTGAGGATTTTGTCAAAGGATAGAGTTGCAAGAAGTGACAAACTTTTCATATGCCCCGGCCGGTTTGGTCTATGTTACTACGGAGAGGATCATATGCCCTGGTCGGTTTGGTCTATGTTATTACACAGAGGATCACCTGCTGTGTTCCTGCGATGCAGTGCAAAAAAATTTAAAAAATAGAAATTAAAAAGCTCACACAGATTTGCTACCAACATGGGCACAGCATAAAGCTTTGACAGCATGCAATCCTGCTACATGTTATTACTATGATGTTTTTTTTTAATGGTAATTTTAGTATTTTTTTGGTTCTAAATTTTTTGCAACGGCATACATGTCGATATCTAATTTAGTACGATCAAATATCGTTTTTTATAAAAGTGTTATGAAATACTAATGATAAATTAAATTGTGAACTTTAATGGTGAACCAATTCAAGATTTTTCTTATATAGTTAAAAATAATAACGAAACATTTTGATGTGCATACTGTTTCAAAAACTATGAGACGGAACGAGTACTAAAAATAATAATAATCTAATTTAGGCCTCATAGGTAAGGTCCTAAGATGTTTTGTCTAGTTAGTTACCCGATTGAAGTACTTATTACCCTATCTATCCCAATATAATTACAACAATTTTCATTATATCTTAATTCAGTTGAAACATTATTATTCAACACATACAAATATCCATGTCGGATCAAAGTATTATAATTAAAATGAGACAAACGGAGAAAAGGGTTAGGCGGTCGATTTCCCTCATGAAAATTACGTGCATATTTATAAGATAGTGTGAATCAGTCGTCAACGTTGCATCTTAGGTTATGCATCTCCATAGTATGAGTCCTTTGTTGACAGTTCCGGACAAGCTTCCACAAATCAACCATATCATTCCCTCATCCATCCTACAACGCTTGCCCACTCGTTAGTTTGTGTGGTCTGTGTCATCACCCACATGAAAGAAGTGTGACAAAATAAGAGGAAGCAACGAGATTCATTGATAGCAAAAGCATAGAGATTCCGTGGTTATGTTCCGTCTAATGATATATTGCGACAACTCAATAATCTTTTAGCCGTCCATTGAAAACGAAATGCAGCATCTCTCATGTTCGCTCAGCTCCAAAGAGAACTGATGACATGAATGATAACGATGTCGGCCAACGATTCATCAAGAGAACAAATTATCAGAGGACCATAGAACTAAAGCTCTGATACCATTGACGGATCTATAAAGGAGACTAATTGATATGCAGAGAAGTTACATAGAAGCCTTTTTCAACATGTTCGAGCTGTTGATATTACATCTGATCATCTGCTGACGTGCACGATCATACACCTCGAGAGACCGATCGACTTGATCGCGACGGTCAAACTTGTTGCCATCATCAAGGCAACAACACGAGACTTGGTCCAACAGCAGTGATCCTGTAACCATGAACTATGTCTGATTCATGATGATAGTTTTCGGAAACTTTTGGCAAGATTGAACAATATCATAGTCTCATAGATGAATGATGATCGTCCCAGGACTTGTATCGGCGGCAACGAAATGAAGAGCGCTTGAAGATGATCCGAGACTAAAGCACACCACCTCTTTCGTTCATGCTCGATCTGGACTCAATTTATCAATTTCATAAACATGGAATCCCCGCATCGATCAGTAATAACCCCCGATTCATGACGCCGAATTCGTATTCGGCGACCAAGATGCAAAAGCACAACCACGCTTTGGAATCACCAGATTTTTACTCAAATCATCGAGATCGCAACAATCGGGCAAATCACTAGACAAACATGAAAACAAATCCGGAATTCCACACGAAACAATAGAACACATAAGATTACCTAAATCTGATTCTTCTTCCATATATAATCCTTCAACTTACACAACACCAATCAATTCGTCTTTCACATAATCTCCCACAATCAATCCCACTAATCACTCCTCCTCTTAATCCTCATCTCATTGCATAACACCACAACAAAATTTAATAAACCACCATAGATAGATTAATCCAACTCTCATCCCATCATCTAATCCAACTCAATCCCCACCATCCAACTTCCCCGTTTCTCAAAAAAATACCCGAAACGGATCAGATCGGATGGTGGAGATCGAGCCGGAGGAACGAGACAACAGATCGATATTACACCTTTGATTCACATGGATCAACCCGGATCCAACAGGCTTTTTGGGTCAGCCGATACCATATCCTCCATCGATTTCATCATTTTCGCGGTTGTTGAGATTTGATTTTTATGATTCAATCGAGGCGGAGCAAGCGTCTCAGATCTCTGGTGGCAGAGTCATCGACGACGAGATTCATCTGCTTCTTCTTGGAGAACGATGGCAAGGGAAGCGAATCCGGGGACGGCGAAGCGAAGAACGCGGATCCGGCGTACAAGTTCACCGGAGTCGTCGGACCCGAAACCGCGACCCGGATCTGGTCCGGATCTGAACCGATCCTCGTCTCCGCCTTCTTCGCCGGCGTCGGCGTCACCGTTTCCCTCACCTCGAGCGTCTCGCCGCGGCGGAGAATCGTCACCTGTCCGATGAGGGGAGATCTCGCGGATCTGAGATCATACAAGCTGGATCGCCTCGGGATCGATGCCGTCGTCGGGTGATGAGGATTGAGCTGACCGTTGTTGACCGGCGACCTCTTCCTCTGAACCGCCGCCGCCGGTGTAGCGATCCGGTTCGCCCTGGCCGCGGCGCCGTTGTTGGAGTTTTTCCGGCGAGGGAAATGGAAAGCCGACGCAGGAGGTGTACGGATGCGTTCGATGAGGATATCCTGCGATCTCAACACCTCCGTCGCCATGAAACTTAACAAAACAAAAACAATTAACAATTATCCGAGTCGAAATCGACAAGGAATAATTATCGATCAAAGTTGAGATTATGCTCGGTAAGTTTTGGGAGAAATATATGTTATACACCAGCCTCGAATGTAACGTAACGTTGTCCTTCGACTCCTTGAAGGAGAAGGAAGGAGTAATGAGTTGGAGGAGGCGGCGAGGCGAGGCGACCTGCTGGTGTTTGGTGATTCTGATTTTTCTTTTTTTTTTTTGGGGTAGGTTTTGGGTTATGTTTTTGGCGATTTTGTGATTTTGGTGTTGCGGCTTTTATAAGGTGGGAATGAGAATGGCTGATGGAATTGGTGTAGAGAGGGGACAGTGTGGGGTAGAGGTCATGCGGTGTGCGTGAATGGGAAAAGGACGAGTACAAATAACAATGTGGAAGATGGAAATGAGTTTCCTTTTTCCGTTTTTCCTTTTTTCGTTTATTTTATTTTACTTTTAAATTTCTTGGAATCAGTGGTTTGTTTCGGGGAAAGAGAAAAAGACACGCTTGGGTGGGAGAATAGTATTCGGGCACGTGTGGGACCACCCTGTGACGAGGCCTCGATATTGACGTTTGATAAGACTTGGACGACGTTTGGGTTCCGTTAGTCAATGTCGTTTGATTTTGACATGTCCGTTTGTTTTGCCGTTATCACGGACGTGAGTAGTTGCCGTTTGAAAGGTGAGGTATTATTGGTGAGAGCAAGAGTCGAACTAATCAAAGAGGGGGGAGAGGACCACGTCAGCGTCGGTTACAGGGGAACTTAAATGATGGGGACCACCACTGAGTTGTCGGGTCGGGTCTTGGAGTTGGGTTAGTCTATTTCGACGATGGAGATTTTGAATAATGAAATGATTAATTAATTGAATTTTAGGCGTGTGAGTGAGACGAGGGGTTGGGGTTGGCCTGGTGGTGGGGTGGGAAATGGACAGAAACAGTGGGACTGAGGAGCAAGCGGAGAAAAAGAGATTGGTTTTCAACAGGAGCCAAGTGGACATGATCCAGCCCTTCGAGTTTGGCCTTTGCGGTCTGGTTCGACCATCGACATTGTTCACGGCCTCACGGGTGAAAATCATCGCTATATCAGTGTGCGTAAAATATCAATTTCAAGCTAGGGGGTCTACTTTCTTCAAAAAAATTCGATATCGATTATTCCCTTCTTGCATTATTTTCGTTCCACACAGAATGGAATCTTTTGATCAGATATGGATGTCGATATAAAGTTTAACACGTATGTAACGTTATACGACGAGTAAACATAATTTTTTATAAATTTATCATGAGATATCAATAATTATATAAATTACGTACTTCAACGTAATCTATAATGTGGGACGATTAGTCATGATTTGATATGAAAATAATATTTATATTCGTAAATATAAAATAATATATATATAGATATATATATATATATATATTGTATTTTTTATAAAACTGAAGAAATAGTAGGATGAAGGGAGTATCTTACTTGGGATTGGTGTTAATAAGATGAGACTAATCTATGTCTAAAACGATTAGACGTATTCCTGAACAAACAAGCATACCTTTTGCTTATCCACTCGTAAACGGAGCATTACAACACTCTCCGATGATGACAACATTTCCATGAGAGAGCATGTCAAGGTTAGTTTGAATTTGTCATATAAAGATTTGCTATTAACATCACATAAACTATAAACTATGTAACATCTTTTTCAAGTTGATCGGACGATTCAGATTTGACCACGATAAACTGAATGTACTGAACAGCAAAGTATGCCACAAAGGTCAAACAGTTGGCTGCCCTCTCTGACACAAGAACCAGATATGGTAACATGTGGCTGCGAACTCTCCTCCAATGGCTTCCTTCAACTTGTGGACTCTCTTGATCCCATTTTCCCATTCTTTATCCACCAACTCACCAACAGAATCTCCAGTTCATTCCCCCACAATGTCGTCCTCCGCCGCCGCAATCCGCTGCAGCTCCGGTTCCGTCCCCTCAGGGTTCCGATGGTCCGCTGAAAACCGCAACGTCCGATCCTCTCCTCGGAACCTCGTTATTCCCCGTGCATCGGTCACTGAGCCGAGCACGGGGAAGCGGTTGAGGAGGAAGAAGGAGGAGGAGAAGGTGAAGGAGGAGGCTGTGGTGGTGGTTGCGGAGGAGGAGAAGAGGGCTGAGGATGTGAATGGGGATGCGGCGGCGGCGACGGCGACGGCGG
The DNA here is from genome assembly GCA_035668315.1 of Drosera spatulata. NCBI lineage: Eukaryota > Viridiplantae > Streptophyta > Magnoliopsida > Caryophyllales > Droseraceae > Drosera > Drosera spatulata. The sequence continues at coordinate 23,806 of JAOVYX010017388.1, forward strand.
TTGAGGCGGAGAGGAAGGATGAGGGATCGCAGCTGGGGTTGCAGCCTGTTTCGGTTATCAAGAAGCTCGATGAGGTAATCACCTCGTCCTCACCATGCCCTGTAGTTAATTGGTTGTCTTAAGATTTACGTAAGTTATTTGTTATGTGAACTCGTGAACTATGAATTTATGATCGTAATATTGGATTACCATATTGGCTTAATGTAGTTAAAAATGGGATTCGTGCTCCTGACCTCTAATGAGACCATAGCGTTACATTGGCTAGTGAACTCTAGTTGGATCGTAACTTTGCATTGGCTTGTGTAGTAAGATTTGGGATATTCTGAGTTCATGAACTTCAGTCAAGTCAGAATGTTACATTGGCATGATGATGTGAATCTCCCGGATATTGACAAGGCGCCCCACCAACATCGGGGAGATTAGTTGGATTTGAACCCAAAACCTTTAAGAAGAAGGTTGAGTCGAACATCACTAGACCAACCCAGGTTGGTTCATGATGATGTGAACTTTGATCGCCGAGTTGTCTTACATTATCTCAATGTCGCTAAATAATCCGATTCTGAGCACTTATCTTAATGTCACATTGGTCTAATATAGTGTGATAAGAGATTCAAACTCGTGAAACGTGAAATCTGGTCAAATCATACTCTTATATTGGCCTAATACTCTGAAATGTAGGATTCAAGTTCATCTTGTAAATTGATTGCAATCGCGCATTATCAGTGTACATTTTGCAACGCTCTTATGTTACAACCCTCTTGTTCTTGTTTGCATTTTGTGACTCAGTGTTACTCATCCTAGTCAATGGGGCTTTGTTTGAGGCTGAAGATGTTAACAACCTCTTTTGCAGGTAAACCCGTTTGGACTTGGGAGGAAATCACGCCAGATCTTTGATGAAGTGTGGCGCAAGTTCTCAGGCCTAGGCCAGATTTCGAGAACCACACTCCTCGACGACACAGTGCTTGTCAGAGAAGAGGTGAGGGCGCCCTTCTGCGAGTTCACGGTCCCAGGGGCCCAGAACACCACGGTCCTTGTTGTTGGCGCCACTAGCCGCATTGGTCGCATTGTGGTTAGGAAACTCATGCTCAGGGGCTACATGGTCAAGGCGCTTGTAAGGAAGATTGATGATGAAGTGAAGGATATGCTGCCGACTTCTGTGGAATTGGTAGTTGGTGATGTTGGCGACTCTTCCACTCTCAAAGATGCTGTGCAAGGTTGCAACAAGATCATTTACTGTGCTACTGCTCGCTCTACCATAACAGGCGATCTCAACAGGGTCGACCACCAAGGAGTCTCAAATGTGAGTAAAGCGCTTCAGGACTTCAACAATGACCTCGCCAAACTAAGAGCTGGGAAAAGCAGCAAGAGCAAGCTTCTTATTGCGAAATTTAAATCAGAAGCTTCTTTGGATGAATGGGATTTGGAACTGAAAAACCGCTATAAGGTAACAGGTTTATTATGTTTCCCATATTCGCTGTGTCAGACATGTTATATGGATCGGTCTCTAAAGCAATGTTTCGAGTGCTAACAGTGTCTTTTGGTTGTATAAACTATAACATTTTCATGAGACTTGTACCCCTGACTGCAGGTTCTTTCTGAGTATGACGACACTGACGATTTCGCGGAATTTGGATGGGAAGAAGAGACCAAAAGTGCCGTCTTCACAGGGTTTGTATCCACTAGAGGAAGCTACGTAGAGCTCTCACGACCCCTCTCGCTTCCCCTAGGCAACACGCTGGACCGGTATGAAGGTCTTGTATTATCGGTTGGAGGCAATGGGCGATCATATTCTCTGATACTTAAAGCAGGACCAGCAGCGAATCGATCTCAAAGCAAAATGTACTACGTAAGATTCAATACGAAAGTTGGCTATTGCAGGATTCGAATTCCCTTCTCAGCATTCAGGCCTGTCAATGCGAGCGATCCACCGTTGGATCCTTTCCTCGTCCACATCTTGACCATAAGGTTCGAGCCCAAAAGGCGGAGGCCCATCGACGAGTCAGCAGACGAGGAGGATGATCCGAGAAGCTTCAGACTGACACTTGGGTACATCAAGGCCCTTCCTACAGGACAAGAAACAGACTTCGTCCTTGTCTCATGTACCGGGTTGGCGGTAGATCCATCCAGGAGAGATCAGGTGCTGAAAGCCAAAAGGGCCGGAGAGGACGCTTTGAGAAGGTCAGGATTGGGATACACAATAATCAGGCCGGGGCCACTAAGAGAAGAGCCTGGCGGGCAGCGTGCCCTGATATTTGACCAAGGGAACAGAATCTCGCAGGGTATAAGCTGTGCGGATGTGGCTGATATATGTGTCAAGGCATTACATGATTCAACTGCTAGAAACAAGAGCTTCGATGTTTGCTATGAGTATGTGGATGAGCAAGGGCAGGATCGATATGAACTGGTCGCACATTTGCCCGATAAGGCTAACAATTACCTGACGCCGGCGCTATCAATCCTAGAGAAGAACACATGAGCTATACTCTTACAGTTTGTTCATTCTCCAGGCGGAACAGAAAAGCAAAGAATTCATTCTCATCTTACAATTCCTCCCGACAGACGTCCTCTGTTATACGAAAGAGTGTCAACATGTTGTATAATGTCTCTTTCTTATGGTTTGAGCTCGCGAACGAGCAAACACTGTGTGAATATCTATATTGTTGTAAGCTAATGCGGAATGAGTTCGCCTCCTGCCAAATTTTCGTGGCGCATTGTTCATCTAATGCTGTGTGCGTATTGCATTGCAATTGGGAACATCAAGAACTCTAACTACTCCAGATAGTATCTCAAAATACCACCCCATGCCAAGGTGAATTGCTATCCCAACCACTACTTAGCTAATGAAACGTTTTTCATTTCACGTCTATCGATAACATTATGAATTTTTTCCTAAAAGGATAGGACGCAAACATTATCTTTTCAATTTAAATCCCATACAAAATGAATTCCCAATATGATGGGTATGTGTGTGGATAGAGAAAGGAGACGCTGTCTTTTTGTTTTTAAATATTATGCGTTTTTAGTCTCATTAAAAACGTTCTGTTATAACAATGAATCATGATATAACAATGACTTCTTTTTTCTTTTTCATTTTTTGTTGTGTTGATTTTTTCCCCAAAAAATAAACCCAAAACCAATACCTTGACGCAGGGCATCTTATACAAAGATCCAAAGTGTCTTTTTGCATCTCTTCTCCCTATTCACGTATAGACGCCTCATATTGAGAATTTATTTTACATGGGATTCAGATTTGGAAAAAAACTTTTGCTTCATGCCATTTTAGGAAAAAATCCTAACATTATTCTTGTCACGTCTATTAATATATTTTTGATTCCTTCAAATACAGGATCCAATGAACTTTATTAAAAAAAGAAATTCCTCTATATGTCCATGTAGTTAATAAGATTTCACTCAATCATAAACAAAATAAATGTTTGACGATCTTCAATGATATCAAAAATACTACTTCTCCATCCCAAATTAATTACTAACATAAAGATCTCACGCGTAGGGAGTTGCATCTTTACATGCTGATTTTGAGCTTTCTAAACGATACAGGTGACGTAGGTGAGGTCAATTTCACTTTCATATCCCTTTTCCTGAAAGTGAGATAGCCTAAAAAAGTCACTCATTTTCGTCATATTAGTCTCTGCAATGTGGTATATAAACTGATGCTAGAGTGCTTGCGAACAGACTGTGTGTAGCTCTCCCCTTTGTGATTTTAGAGACTTAGGGTGCATTTGTGAATGATCGGCTAATTACTGACAATGTGGAGGTGACGTTCGAAACGATGCACTATTTAAAGACCAAGAAGCATGGATGAGTTGAGAACTCTATGATGAAGCTGGATATGACTAAAGCGTATGACAGGGTCGAATTGAAATTTGTACTAAAAGTTATGCGTCACATGGGATTTTCAGAAAAAAATGGGTGGCCTTGATTAATAGTTGCATCTCCACTGTACCCTATACGGTTTTGGTGAATGACAGACCTGGTCCATCTTTTTCCCCTTTCAAAGACCTTCGTAAAGACGACCCGATATCTCCATACCTATTTATCCTGTGTGCTGAGACTTTTTCCTTTCTATTGTAGGAAGCCTACATATATCGTCAACTGGATGGCATCAGAGTATACAAGAATGTGCATCAAATCAGAGACTTACTATTTACCAATGATAGTCTCATCATGGAAGTGCAACGCGTTTTTTAAGTCTATGAGCAAGTATCTGGGAAAAAGGTCAATCGCAATAAGTTGGTGGTGTGGTTTGGCCCTAATACACCATTCCATGAACGCCAAACTTTCAGATCCATTCTAGGAATACGAGAGGAAAAGGATTTTGGTGTGTATCTAGTGTCACAGACGGGGTAATTTGAGAGGTTCGATTTGAAGAATTGTTTAGAGTTCTCCACATTCATCTAGACAATTCCATACTTTTTTAGAGTTTTCTTGAGAACTCTAGGATTCTCCGAAATTCTCTAGAATTCCCTAGAGTTAGGAACAGTTTTCTAGGGAGTTCTTATACATAGGATGAATGAGGAAAAGTCTAAAAGACTCTTGTATGTTCTTATGAGGAGAAGAGTATGTAAGAGTTTAGATGCCAAGTCTAGAACTCTCCATGGAGTTGTATATAAAGGGGTGAGACCTTTGGCCAAGGCATCTCATCTCATCCCAAGTCATTCCAAGACACCACATTCTTGTAAACTCTCAAAACTTTGTAAGCTCTCAAGTATTCTCAATACAAGCTTGTTTCCAAGTCCAAACTCTCTTGTGTTCTCAAATATCACCTTTTGGGTGACGAATAGGCTGAGCTCAAACGAAGGAGTGAGTAACTTGAGTGACGCACGGGTAGCGAAACTCTAATCCCGTATCAGTTGATATCAGAGCGTTGGTTCGTACGAGAGATGGCGGATTCAAGCGTTGTCGAGCATGGGATTCCCGAGGAGGTGAACACCGTAAATATAACCATGCGCAAAGGAAGAGGAAAGTCGAAGAATGTTCAAGCGGCCATGGAGTCACGATTCTCGCGGGTGGAAGAGATCGTGTGGCTAAGATGGCGGAAAGGTTAGAGGAAGATGTGCCTAGCAACGATGTTATCGAGGCTCGGGAGGATTGCCTCAGGGGTGTGTTGCAAGGTAGTCTCAACTCATGCTTGGACACTCTTCGCAAGGAGTTCCGAACGTAAATGGATGAAGCACGTTCGGTGATGGCCACTCTCCAACTTGAGGGAAGAAACTTCGTTATGCAAGACGGCCATAGCAAATGGAGGTGCAAGCTTGGGGAAGATGGCGCGGTTCGAGCCCCCTAAGCCAAAGCCGTTTTCGGAAAAGTGCGATGCTAAGGAGGTCGACACCTTCTTCTTCAACATTGAGGGATACTTCGATCTCTTGGGTATAAGAGACGAAGAGGAGAAGATCAAGACCGCGGCCATGTTTCTCTCCGACATGACGACTATATGGTGGCGTCGTCGTTACGGTGATGTTCAAGCGGGAACATTCACCATGGAGAAGTGGGATGACTTCAAGAATGATCTCAAACTCCACTTTTATCCAGAGAATGTCCAACACGAAGTCAAGAGACAACTTCGAAAGTTGAGGCATACGGGCACGATTTGGAAGTACGTGAAGAATTTCACGGAGTTGCTCTTCCAAATCAACGATATGTCCGAGGAAGACAAGCTCAACACCTTCGAGAATGGACTTCAGCCGTAGGCACAACAAGAGTTACAACGACGCGACGTCCAAACTCTTGTGACGGCCATAGCAACGACGGAATCCTTCATGGAATTCAGGAAGAGTGAGTCTCCAAGGGGCAAGGAGTCGAGGAGTGACTCCGAGAAAGATGGAGGAGAGACACACGAAGGGATCAAGCCGACTTCGAGTTTCGCTAGCGAGAGCGACTCGAAGAGGGGAGAGCAAAGATGGTGGAAGTAGAGCACATCCAAGGACGCGGGGAAGTCCAACGGTGAGGTGAAGTGCTTCTTATGCGATGACCCTCACTTCGTTCGGGAGTGTCCGAAGAAAAACCCTCTCTCGACTATGGTTGCTCGGGTGGAGAATGAACCCGTGTAAGAGATGAGATCTTTGAGGATCTTTAACGCAATGAAGGCCACGGAGGAGAAGTCTTCATCGAGGATCTCTAATGCGGTGAAGACCACGGAGGGGAAGTCTTCATCGATAGGGTTGATGTACGTCGATGCGGTGATCGAATCGTACACAACCCATGCCTTGGTCGATACCGAGGCAACTCATAACTTTGTTTCGCGGGGAGAGGCAAAGCGACTTGGATTTCGAGTCGACAAAGAGTAAAGTATGCTCAAGGCGGTGAACTCGAAGGCCGAACCAATCGATGGTGTGGCCCATGGTATGCGGCGTCGCATTGACGATTGGACGGAATCGGTGGATCTCACGGTCGTTCCCATGGACGACTATCTTTTGATGCTTGGCATCGACTTCATCAAGGGCGTGAAGACGATACCAATCCCCTTCGCTAATGTGTTGCACATAGCGAAGGATGATGGAGTTTGCGTGGTGCGACGAACGAAGAAGGCTCAAGCGAAGAAGGTCGCAACCATGCAACTCTTGAAGGGAAACAAAAGTGAGAAACCTACTCACTTGGGGAAAGGTGGGATCTCTCACGCGCTAAAGAAGGTGCCAAAGAAGATCTCACAAGTCTTGTCGAAGGAACACGGAAAGGAACTCCCACCAAGACGGCAAGATGGGTGCTCGAAGATTTCTCGCAACGACTCAAGGAGAGGACCGAGTCATACGAGGACGTCGCGACGAGAACGTTCGCGACATAGGTGGAGGAGTATGTCACGGACGGGTTAATTTGAGAGGTTCGATTTGAAGAATTGTCTAGAGTTCGCCACATTCTTTTAGACAATTTCATATTTTTTTAGAGTTTTCTTGAGAACTTTAGGGGTTTTCGAAATTCTCTAGAATTTCCTAGAATTAGGAAGAGTTTTCTAGGTAGTTCTTGTACATAGGATGAAGGAGAAAGAGTCTAAAAGACTGTTGTATGTTCTTATGAGGAGAAGAGTATGAAAGAATCTAGATACCAAGTGTAGAACTCTCCATGGAGTTGTATATAAAGGGATGAGACCTTTGGCCAAGACATCTCATCTCATCCCAAGTCATTCCAAGACACCACACTCTTGTAAATTCTCAAAACTTTGTAAGCTCTCAAATATTCTCAATATAAGCTTGTTTCTAAATCCAAACTCTCTTATGTTCTCAAATATCACTTTTTGGATGACGAGTAGGTTGAGCTCAAACGAAGGAGTGAATAACTTGGGTGTCGCACGGGTAGCGAAACTCTAACCCCGTGACATTAGACATGCCTACTACATGCGGAAAATTAAAAAAGGTCCTATTCTCGAGGGTTAAAGATTGTATGTGACGTGTTCTGCAAGGATGGGAGGGCAAATTACTCTCTTTAGCTGAAAAGGAAGTCCTTATTAAAACAGTTCTTCAAGTCATTCCTGCTAACATAATGTCTTGTTTTCAGTTGTCCGATGGGATAATGGAGGATATCAACCGTATTTGTAATCGTTTCATGTGGGGGTCAAAACAGGGAAGTGATCGCATTCATTGGATGAGTTAGAATTCGGCTGCTTTAATGAAGCTTTGCTCGTAAAGCAGCTCTGGAGAATTCTGCATAACCCGGCCTCTTTGGCTTTCAAGTGCTGCTTGCACGATATTTCCCCTGTACAAACTTGCTCGAAACCCAGCTTGGATATAAGCCGTCATATCTTTGCAGTACCTTGCTTTATGCCAGATCCTTGCTACGAATGGGTCTCTATCGTATGCTAGGAACGGGCATGAAAACTCCAGTGTATGGCGACCCATGGGTCCCTGACATTTCAATCAATATAATTCCCCCTTCTGCAGGTCGTCTTCTAATTGATACCAAGCTACTAGACCCTGAGACGGGCTCTTGGAATGATGCTATTATTAATCAGGCCTTTGACGAAGAGGTAGCACGAGTGATAATGAGGGTACTGGTTGGCCTAATTGATGGTGATGACTGGTGGTCTTGGAGTTTGGACAAGAACGAAAACTTCATAGTAAAGAGTATTACAAAGCAGCCTTTTAATATCGTCTTATGCACGAACAGGATGCACCCCAATCGAGCTCTTCATGACGATGTTGGTGGAACCTTTCAATTTCTCCTAAGATGCGTGTGTTCTTGTGGAGAGCATGCTTGGACTGCTTGCCTTGTCGCAGTAATCTGATCACTCGAAGCATGGCAATGGATCCAGTTTGTCCAATGTGCAATGGAAACCCAGAAACTGTCGTACATGCCTTGTGTTCTTGTTCGCATGTCGGGGAGGCTATTGTTAAATTGGCCTAACTATTGACCCTCCACAAGACCCTTAATCTTTTTCGCAACTGGTGGTTTAAAGCCACGGTCGATCTGGACGAATCGAAAGTGGAATTGTTAGCAGCGCTCCTGTAAACGTGTGGAGTAATTGCAATGTATGCATCCATGGTTCCTCCACTAAGCCCGTTGCCCTTCTGGCTCGCCTCGCAACCAAGTTCATGGCAGGCTATAAAAAGGCCCTTGATCACTCACATGTTCCTGCACAGCATCGAGTAAATGGTGATGTTGCTACACATTAAAGGTGAATGTTGATTTGTCCACCGGGGTTCAAGGTGTATCTAGCCTTGGCCTAGTCATTTGAGATAGTGAAGGTGTTGTCAAATTAACAGGAGGATGGAATATATGTCAAACGCTTGAGCCATTAGTAGGGGAAATGTGACGATACGATTGGGTATGGACTTTGCTAGAGCTAAGGGTATAAGGAATATCATGGTGGAATCTGACTGTAAGGAGGCTGTCGATTTACCACGACGAAACGATGTCGAGCTATCTCTGAAAGGGATGATAGCTCAAGACTGCAGACGGCTAACTCAGTCCTTCGATGAAAGTTGTTATTTTTGGGTTTGTAGAGAGCCTAATCGCATGGCCTTGTCTGTCTCTGAATGTCATAGTTAGAGGAATCACCTAATATGTTGTCATTATACATCCTCGAATTATGTAATATTGATAAATGGTAATGAATTGTCCACCATAGGTTTTTTCTCAAAAAAAACTAAAAAAAATGCAAGTGTTCTAACAACGTGCACATGTTAAGATCCAAAAGGGGTGCAAAGTTCAGCTTCGCATGGGTAACAACCCCTCGAGCACTCAAACACCAGCAACATCGTCGCCGGCGCCGGAAGCAGCACCGGAGAAACCGCAGATGCCGCCGGCGGTTCATCAGGATGATGCCGACGTGGAGGACGAGAGCGTGAAGCAACTCGGGGATTGCTCATCGCTGTATTTATCCTTGCAGGTATCATTTCACTTCAAAACCCTAAACCCTAATTTTATCGATTACATTTATGCTGAATTGATTAGAAGTTATCTTGCAGGATTGTCTTGTGAAGACGGATAGGAATTGGAAGGCATGCCAAAAGGGTGAGATTTTTCCTCATCTACTTTGTTTGAGATCATATCGGAATGTGAACACTTTTTTTGTTGATTATTGATTGATCTAGAAATCTTTTTTCTTGGATAAGAGCACAGATGACTCGATTCATTTCCGTGTCGCTTAATTGTACTCTTCTGAATATATTACAATGAGCAAAGGTTGAAAAATCCTGATGAATATGTGTTGCTTCAACTAGGCCTATGTGGGGTTTTATGATTCTGTTGGTTTTGTTTCTTCGGCACAATCCGCGTGATTTAGTGTAAGCTTTGTCCACTACTAGAGCAAAGCTTTTTAGCAACTAAGCTTTGATTAGCACTCAAGGTGCTCAAACTTGATGTAGGATTAGAATTCCATGCAATACGTGAAAGTTTTAATTTCACCATGTTCCTCATCAAATCTCTAGATTTCCACTGCTTCGTGTAGACCTTCAGCATGAGATGTCGGCACAACAATATGCTTCCCGTTCTAAGCTAGCTTGGACTACTCATTCTTTAGTGTTAGTATACAGTGTGGTCTTACTCAACACAATAAATCCTGGTGCGTAAATCTCGTATGAAGTCTTAGTTGGCATCTGTATGTATGATTTCTAGTTGATTCACTCTAATTTTTGTGGCAGAAGTGCAAACTCTCAAGTCATGCAACGATAGGAAGAAGAGTAGCAACACGAGCTGAGAAACTACTTTGCAATTGAAGGGTAAACAGAAAGCAATGGTGCGAGAAGCTTTCTTGATTTCTTATTGATTTAACTCATAGTCGATCACACTAGGCAGAACCTCTGACACATATGATTTGTAATTCAACGCAACTTCTGGCTCGAATAAGAATTTCTTTTGCCAAGATTTCACGGACAGAGTGCCATGATGCCAAGTAACAACATTCCCCGCGAAAACTAGGTTCGTTGTGCTGCCCCTCCTTGCTTCGGTCCAGAAAGGGAAAAGCACTGGCATGAACAATGTTGAAAGCTACAATGCTCTCAAAAGTTAAGAGCAACTCCACCCCTCTCTCATCTGCGTTGCCATTTTAAGATGTTGCCAAAGGGTTTGGAATGAGGAAACACCCCGAATTTTGCTAAATGAGATCCAGCAGGGTTCTATGGTTCATTGAAACAGGGGATGTAAATTTGCGACTGAAAATTGCATTGTTTACTTCCTGTGATGATCAAAACCATCTATATACTTCTATCCAGCTGATAGTTTTATCTTTGAAGCTCTCTTGGTAGTGAAATGTGCAATGGATCCCTTATTCAATATTGAAACCGTTTCCAGGGTGGGGCTTTGCGCTGCTTTGCTAACAGGTTCCAAACGTATCAAGCAAGTTCACATCTCAAATACATCAGAAACATGCATCCATAGTTCAGAAGGCATTACACTTCATATCATTGGATTTTGCTGGAATTCAGCTTGACTAGTTCAGTAAATAGCGAACTGAACATGTAGTTTATTCCATATTTTCCAATGCTACCACTTATTCTACCACATCCAGGTTGCTTGTGTGCCTCAACATTCTACGATCAAGAACACTCATGGACAAACTTGATCGATACACTGTTAACACAGTGGCGCTCATCCGTGGGCAAGTCCTTAGTCTCGAGGCTCATCAAGAACTTCATTTAAATTGGATCCGAGGCTGATCGGATCCATAAAAAGACAAATCTCTCCCATATTTTGTTTCAACTAAACATCAGATTTAATCTCGAGATCTTGTTTAAGGAGAAGTTCGAGCTGTTTACATCGAACCCGACTAACGGTGTTGAGACTTGAGAACACTATTCGACATGGTTGAAATCAAAATCGAATGGAGAACGAGGAACCGGTGCGGGTATGAGAATACGTACTCGGTTCCCTTTTCTAGGAGAATGCGAAACTGTTCGGGGTTGAGAATCGCTCTCCATTCGTCCTCGGACTTGTGAACCGATGATGCTGGTGCAGATTCAGAAGCCATTGTTGGAATCGATCGATAGCTGATCGTGAGTGACACTTGTGTATTCCTGGTCTCGATTAGTACATGTTGGGACTTGGGATTGTGGAGTTTCAGGGGAATTGTTGTTGGGTCTTATTTGTGTGGATGAACATGGACCGAATATTGGGCATAGAGGAAACTGTCTGGGTCTGTTCGATTGTACTCACCCGTCCCGTGAAAATTGCCAATTGTCATAAGCTTTATAATATATATATATATATATAAAATTTGACACATAATGACAATTAAGTATATTTTTTCATAAATTTATTATGAAAAATAAATGATTATGTGAGGTACGTATTTCAACCTAATATATATTGTGGAACAATCAGACGTGATTTGATATTAAAACGAGACTTATGTTTTTGCATATAAAATAATATAAGATACGTAAATATTACAAAGTTAATTGTTGCAAAGTTTATGGAACGAAGAGAGTAATGTTTTGATTCGAATCGAAAATTTATGTGTGTATGTTAAATTTATATTGAATAATACTAAAAGCACGATTTATTGTAGTAGTTATGAGAGAAGTTAGTGGATGTGCTATAACTGATTTGATATTACTCCTTCCGTCCCAAAAAGCTGATAATTTTTTTACCAGGTACGCATGACGATAGAAGTTTTGACAGATGTTGCGCGACGATGAAACGTTGTTTTTTTAGAAAATATCGTGAAACATTATGATAATAAACGTTATATATTATAACTTTGGGTTATTAGAAATTTAAATCATGTTATTTAGATAAGTAACGCAGTCTCTCAAATTACGAGTTAAATAATGCAAAGAGAGAAAAACGTTGTAAAATTATGGAATGAAGATAATATTTCTCATTAAATTAGAAAAAATTATAATTTTTATGAAATATCCAAATAAGATAAAGTGTTGTAATTTTCATGTCATCAAAAAATAGTACTTAGAAAAAAAAAAGTTCATATGACCTATATGAAAAACAAATTTAAAGATGGTTGGTTGTCTCTTTACAAGATCAACCATCTTCTATTCCTAAAACTACTCGATCTTATATAGTCTTAACATGGGAAAACAAGATTTATATGTTATGTGTGACTTAGGTTATTGGATTTGGGGATCCAGATTAAAAATTTGTTCCTCTTTTACTCTTAAATATAGACATACTCATTAAATATAAAAAATAAATTTTTAAAAATATAGACATACTCGTTGAATAGAAAGGAAATAATGCAAAAAATAGAAAAAAAAAGAGACTGCAGAGCCATGTTAGGTCCAGTTCCTCTCGCAATCTTTTTAAAAATTTTATTATTTTTTAATTTTTGAATTTTAAAATTTACAAATATAAGAGTTGCAAATCAAATTTGTGAGGATGCAGCTTGTGCTGGATGTAATAATTACAGCCCTCACATTCCTTAAAAAATATTATAATTTAATTATTTATTTATATGAAAATAAATTTTGACTTAAATTATAGAACAATAGAATTTTTCGTTCTGCAAAATTTTCGCACAAGTACTATAATTTTGTTTTTTAAAAAAGTGTTAGATATAATGTTAAAAACCAGAACATTATTTTATCTGCTTGAACCGATTTATCTAATCTTTTGAATTTACAAAACTATTTAATGAACCAGGATGATTCCCTTAAAATAACTTTTAAGAAAAACAAAAAAACCAAAAACTGTGTGGATAAGGGGCAAGTAAGAGAGAGAGAGAGTAAAAACTGAGAGAAAATTATGAGTCACCAAGTGACCAAGATTGATAAAACAAGCGGGCTCCCTCATATGATGTCCCACCGTGCCGGACCACCACCGTGGAAACCCCAAATATATTTCTCCGGCGGCTATGAAGGCGGCGTTCAAGGGTTTCGGCAAGAACTCCGGCCCCACTGCGCCACCGCCCTCATCTCAGCCCCCTTTCGGCCCCGATTCACCCCTCCTTCAACCCTCGCCGTCGCCTCTCGCTTTCAGGTCAGAACCCACTCAATTTCGAAATCCATGTCGAATTCGAATGAGCCGATATCGAATTTGAGTAGATAGCTGTTGATTGGATTGGTCGGTGATGGTGGTGAAAGTGTAGCTGTTGAGCTGCGAGAATAAAAGAGGGTTAGGGTTTAGTTGGCCGCTTTGTGTGATAGTTGGTGAGATTGTTTTGAGGAGAAAGGTTGGAGCTTTTTGTTGTTGGTGTTGTTTATTTGTTTTTTTTTTTTGTCTTATTCCTTCGAATTGGTTCAATTTGGTGTAAGTTGGTGCTTCCAATTGTGCATCATTGTTTCGTAGATGATTTGAGTGTATAGTATGATTTTGTGGTCGGAGGCCTTTTATAGGTTCGGATTGGTTAGCTTTTGGAGTTGGTGATTCCCTTAACTGCCCGTTTTTTGCCATTGTCGTCACGGTCATTGTTAGGTTTTCCTTTTAGAAACTGGGAGTATTCGGAGAAGATTTAAGAAAGCAATAAAACGGATTACTGATAATAGAGGAAACATTTATCTGATCTCAGACCAGGATAGGCAGACTCTAATTCATTGTTAGAATAGAAAGCTGGAGGAGAACGAGATCCATTATTCATCAAGCTGAACTATATAAATAGAGTGCCTGAACAATGTAAGGATAATAGAATACAGCAGACAAAGGGTGTTAATGGGTTCGGTTTTAAACCGAGAAAACCAAAACCGAACTGATTAGTTAATCGATTTGAAAATAAAAACCGAAACCATTCACTAATCAATTTCGGTGTATTGGTGTTTAATCGGTTTTTGGTTATATGATTTTCATCGGTTTGGTTAGACAATTTTGTAGGATTTTGGTTGAACGTTTACAAGTGGTTTGTATTTTTGGATTGTATACTTTCTTATACATAACTTTTAGAATATACGAGACAATTCTTGTATAATGAAAACAATAAAAGTCATATCATGTACAAAGTTGCACATCATATGTACGTTTGAGAGATTAGGAGAAATAAAGGGATAAACTAAAACTTATCTAATTTGTTCTTTTTATTGGTCAAATCATTCAATCTATGTCATGGATTCATTTAAAAGGTTATAAAGATTAGTCCTTAATAATTTTTTTATTAGATTTGAAATAATTCGATTAATCGGTTCACTTAATTGGTTTTTCGGTTCGAACCTTCGGTTAATCGGTTTTAATTTGAACCAAACGGATTAATTAAATAGTTTCTTTTTTAAATCGAAACCGAACCGTTTTATATTCGGTTTTGTCAGTTTCGATTGCGGGTCGGTAATCGGTTTCGGTTTGGTGTTGACACCCTTACGGACAATATTTGGGCCTGTATCCCTTTACTTTAGGTTGCCTACATGGATACGCCGACACCATTCTCCTCTCTTTTATAAGGGAGTCATTACTGTACACAAATAATTTAGTAACCAAGACAATCACAATAATTATTGGAGTTCAAATATTTTAACTTCTTGTTTTGTTATTTCTCCAGTGAATCAGGTTTTCCTGTCAACAATAATGGCCAGTTTGCTCTACCTGGACTAGAGTCTTCTCCTTTTCCTCTAGTGAGCAACCAGTTCAGTGTGAATGCTAACCGTCCTGCTTACGATGCTCAAAGGTCAGTACCAGCACAACAAGAGTTCCGTTTGTTACTGTCACATGCATTACTCGTGGGTGATAAATGGTTTTTTTTTTTTTTTTGTATTAAATGATCTGATTTTGCTACTCATGGTGCATTAGGAGTTTGGATACTCTCTGTCTAGAAAGTTTGTAGCATTTGAGCTCTTGAAACTCTTAAACTTTGCGAGGGAAATCTTTATTGTTTCGACACAGCGGAGTACTGCATTACATCTTGTAATAAATACCACCAATGAGAAAAATGGATTACTTTTTTGGACGCTTGGAAAGGACTGGACTACTTTTTTGAATGGAAGGACCGAAGGAGTAAATCGTTGATCGTTGATTACTTCTCAGGGAATAAAAAAGCGTGGCTCGTAGGTGCAAAACTATGAGGAGAATGCTCACAGTTACTTAAGATTACAAAAATAAAAATAAAGAATGTTCAGGCATTACTAGGTGATGTAGTTCACTCTTATGGCTATCTGTTAAATCAGTCATGCATGTAGCTAGTTGTGAACCCAAAGAATAAGATGATTGTTGAATTTGTCAATAGGAGTCCAATTGCTCCTAGTGTGGCCATGATTCGATATTACCGGGTGGTCTTATTCTTATAGAAGGCTAGAACATTGTACCAAAATGTGGTTCCCAAGGACATGTTATTGCTTCATGTCACAACTAGCACGTAGCAAACCCTGTAGATATAAGACTTTCATGGTAACTTTACATATGTCCTACGTTCTGCATCTCTCTGTGCGGTGCTATTCATGTTTTGTATGCAAGCCAGTCAATTCAGTATGATATATTACCCTCTGCCTAATTATGCATACTTTTGGTCTCTTATCTTTTGCAGAACTGATATATTATCGAATGCGCGGAGCACTCAGTCGAACCCAGTTAGTAACAACAACCAGTCAAATCGTAGAAGCCGATCTCCGATAGAGGTGACTGATGTTCCTGCATCTAAACAGATGAGATCCGAATATTTATCATCTACGAGTGACACTATTCCGAGAAGTTCTCGAGTTAATCAACAAGTCTCTGAGAGGTGATGGAAAGATTGGATTACATATGTAATTTTCTCTTCTTTGGAAACCTCCTTCTGGCCCAGCAAAAACCGCTTGCTACTTCTCATATCCACAAGTCTTCTAGTTAAATAAAGAATGTGACTGCTGGTTTTTTTTTCCCCCTTGGATACTGTTGAATATGTATGTTTGGAGCTCTTCTGCCTTTTTCTATATACGCCTCTGCTGCCACCTCTCGACCACAACAGGGTTTTTCCTGCTCTAGCCTTGAGTATGTTTTGATGTTTTCTTTTCTTTTTTCCCCCTTTTTTGACCTTTCATTTTATAAATCCTATGCATTCATCCTATCCAATGGGATATATTGACCTATCCTGTGTGTCCATTGCTATAGAGACAATGGCAAGAGATGTATTAAAAATTGGTCACTTTCTTCTTGGTCTTAGGCACTTATTCTTGCTTTTCCCCCCATCACCTTGGTAAAGCCATGTTTTGTTTAATGTTTTTCAATTTTGGAGGGATTAGTAAGTAATATGCTTCAAAAACATGCAAGATCTGAGAATGATGAGCAGTGAGTAAAATTGGTCGCTCATCTATGGACTCTCCGGATTCTTTTGTGGTAGCTATGGTGTGCTGCTTTTTTCTTCTGGCCAATCCTTATGCGTTCATCTTCTTTTATGTTGTCATTGTTGTGATCTTTATCTTTCTTCTGTTGTTCGCTGATCGTCGTTTGGAATCTGTTTGCAGACGTTCCTTGTCTCCTCCAAAGTTGAATGCCAAGAAGAATGTCACAGGAAGCCCCGATTTCCTATACTCGAAGTCGTCTGTGGCTGCTCATCATATGAGTTCTGACAATGGCATAGATAGACGTGCTGATTATGGACAGACCAGAAGAGCTTCACCTGTTCGTCAAACCTTTCAAGAGAACTTCTCCCGGGACCTAGATGGTACTGAACGGTAAAATCATGGAGTTTGACTTCGAAAGTTTTCCTGTATCAATTAATGTTTGCATTTTAGTCTGGTTTTAATTTCACTCCATGGTTTGCAGGGAACTTCAAGCCAAGGCTAAGCGATTGGCTCGGTTCAAGAATGAACTGAGTGATCCTGTTGAACAAGTCCCCAACTTTCCCAAGCAAACCCTGACCTTGACTACAGAGAAGCTGAAGCATGTTAGGGATTTTTCTGCTGGAACTGTCAGGGACCTGTCTGATGATATGGACGAAGGAGGGGAATCACCCAGTGTTATTGTGGGGTCTTGTCCTGACATGTGTCCAGGTAAAACTCTCTTAACTTCACGTGACTAGCAGTATCATATTAAAGACGCAGTTGAAAAATCGTTGCATTCTTGGCATGATAACTATTCTTATTTACCAAACATCTGAGCAAATACGCATAGTTAATGAATTTTTGTGTTCCTGAATTTTGTATGCGTATATGCTTATATTTCCATTATCTTTATCGTCATCATTAACTTTGTTGTCCTATACTAATTTCTGTTGCTTAATAAACTTCTTTGTGGTGCTTCTGGTTAATGCTTTTGTTCCTACCATCAACCAATCGAGTGGATCTATGGGTTCGACCGTGCGTATGGGTGAAGTAAACCAATAACTATGAATTAAGTAGTGAGAATTGGCTTAAGGACGTCGTTCCAGACTGATAAAGGGTTTATGAACTGATGGCTTCTTCGGCATGTAGTTCTCATCCAGATCATTGCATAGCCTACTATGTCATGTTTCTCTGTGTTTTCTGCTCATGGATTAGTGACTGAGGATCGACACTTTTTGACGCCTGATTTCAGAGTCAGAGAGGGCAGAAAGGGAGAGGAAAGGAGATCTTGATCAATATGAAAGAGTGGCTGGGGATAGAAATCAAACGAGCAAGTCTATAGCTGTGAAGAAGGTAGCCATTACTAACTTTGATAATTCATTATCTTGCTGTGATCTTCTTGGCGAAAAAATGATGTCGCTCTGGATTTCGTTTCGACAGTACAACAGGACCGCAGAGAGGGAAGCAGAACTGATCCGCCCTTTACCGATCTTGCAAAAGACCATGGAACATCTACTGAATTTGCTGGACCAGCAGTATGATGACAGTTTCCTAGGCTTATATAACTTCTTGTGGGATAGGATGAGAGCTGTTCGGATGGACCTCAGGATGCAGCACATATTCAACCTTGAAGCTATAACCATGTTGGAGCAAATGGTACTACAATTTCTTCTCTAAGTGCTTCAATGCATGCTACATTCGTGATTGAATTAGTTTCTTTAGTATGCCCTTGATTTTTGTCACACGAGGTATTTTTCTAACTTCGATGTCGGTTGTGCATTGTTTTCCAGATAAGACTGCACATAATTGCAATGCATGAATTGTGTGAATATACAAAAGGTGAAGGCTTTTCAGAGGGGTTTGATGCTCACCTCAATATTGAGCAGATGAACAAAACATCAGTTGAATTGTTTCAGTTGTACGATGACCACAGAAAGAAAGGACTTTATGTTCCGACAGAAAAGGAATTTCGAGGTTATTATGCACTCCTTAAGCTCGACAAACATCCTGGATATAAAGTAAGTCAATCCGGAGATTTCTGTGTTCTTTTATGCTGTTTTTCGATGTATGATTTCATGATAAAAAAAAATGAACTTACTGTGCTAGGTTGAACCTGCAGAGCTTTCTCTTGATCTTGCAAAGATGACACCTGAAATAAGGCAGACACAGGAAGTTCTGTTCGCTCGTGAAGTAGCTAGGTTGTTGCATTTCCTCAAATGAAAAGATTTCTGTTGCATTTCCCTTTGGATAAGTTCTAATGCATAAGTTTTGGATCTCAGATCTTGCAGAACTGGCAACTTTATTGCCTTTTTCCGGCTTGCGAGGAAAGCAACTTACCTGCAAGCATGTTTAATGCATGCTCACTTCTCAAAGGTATAAACTAGACTTGCTTATAGATACTCTTGCCTCAACCGATAGTTCTCTTTTATAGTTAACGCAAGGCCCTGCTGCATCTGCATTACTGCAGTATCATTATATTTCAGCATGTATGCTTATATCTTTCATGCTTTCAACAGTTGCGCACCCAAGCATTGGCTTCCCTCCACTCTGGGCTGCAGAATAACCAAGGTCTACCTGTGGCCCTTATCGCCAAGTGGCTTGGCATGGAGGTACATTTTCGCAACAGTATTGGGTACATATCCTTAGAGAGTACAGGTACTGTATTCATGTTAACTTTTTGTGTTTATGTCTAACCAGGGGGAGGACATTGAGAGCCTTCTAGATTACCATGGATTTTCCATTAAGGAATTTGAAGAACCATATATGGTCAAGGATGGCTCTTTTCTCAACAGCGATCAGGACTACGTGACCCAACGCTCTGTACTTGTTTATTCTAAGAAATCCGAAGTTATTGTTGATGATGTATTATATTCTGGCCAAGCATCCATGCCTATGGCTGTAAATGCCACTAGGCCTCGGACACTGGCTGATAAGAACAATAAACTGGAACGTTGGGCCAAAGCAAGTGGGAAAACTCTAGATGTGCGGGACGAGGAAATGACTGATTCACAAGTGTCCTCACCAGGAGACCGAATGCCAACACTTGGTAGAGTTGATGGTCCAAGGGCTGTTGCAAGTTCACCGAGAGGGATCGGCCCTGTGCACACTGCTTTTGCTATATCAAGCAGTCATCCACATGCATGGAGCGACATCCCTCGGGATGCTGCAATTTCACAACCAGGGATCAGGCAACACCCACCTGCTTTAGCAATATCGAACAATCGTCAGTATGGGAGGCTTGACAGCCCTAGGGCTCATTCAAGCTCCCCAAAAGGTGTTGGGCCACTCAGGCCGGCTTTCACAATGTTCAAGGATCATCACCATGAGGAAGGTGGGGCCCAACCAGCCACCAATAACACTCCGCCAGTGAATTTGGTCGTGCCTAGATTTGTTCCTGAATCTCAGAAGTCTATCCTGGATTGGGGAAGCTCACATACTATGAGTCAACGGGCCGAAACCACCCGTGTGAACGGTCAGCAATATGGGATCATATCCGCAGCATCACGCATTAAGCCGAGAACAGCTGAACAAGAGGGGACTGCTGCTTCGTTATTTGACTCTGCTGTGATAAGTACATTCCATAATAACCAAATGATTGTTGAAGATCCTAGAAATGGAGAACCACATGATGTACAGAATGATGATGGAGTTCCTGTCAGCTATGACAAAGAAGCAGCCGAGGCAAAATTGAAGTTGTTCTTAAGGTTGTTTTACTGTTGCACTAGCTTGAACACGTATTGGCATCTGTTCTTCTCGCAAGATTGATTTTCTTTCTCTTTGGACAGGCTATGGAGAAGGCGGTACATAAGGAGAAGAGAACTTCGCGAACAAAATCGAATAGCAGCTGCTTCTGCCCTTAATTCACTGTCTTTGGGGCCTCCTTTTCGGAAGACGAACACAACTGTGAGGCAGCTCTTCCCTTATTTTATCATTCTGTACGGTTACGGTGTTGTATTAGTTCTCATTTTCTCCTTTCCTTCAGATACCTATGGCGTATGGCAAGCTCAACATAGATCAAGTCATGGAAACAAGATTTGATATGCATGAGCGATCTTGGTCAAGGTTGAATGTCTCCGATGTTGTTGCTGGTAAGCTGACTGAAATAAATGCCAATGCAAACTGCATTTGCTGGAAGGTTGTATTATGTCCAGCATTACAAGTTAAAGGTAATACGACAGAAGAAAGGAACCAAGTTGCTTCTTCATCAGCATCGTTTGAATGGTTGCATTGTAAGCTTATGCCTCCGCTGAGTGAAAATAATGATTCACTGTTGGTTTCATCTCCTGGGTTGTCCATATGGAGCAAATGGGTTTCTGGCCTATCGGGTACGCCAACCTGTTGTCTATCAGTTGTCAAGGACAGTTTGTTTGGTGATTCAAGTCAGAAACTTCTTGGAGCCAGTGCACTTGTATATTCATTAGACAATAATATCCCTTGGGAAGCTCAAAAGCTCCGACTTCATAACCTCGTGGCATCTGTACCTCCTGAATCTCATATGCCGCTTCTGATTTTAAACGGTTCATATGAGCAAGATTCCTCTGACCCGTCTTCCTCCGTCTTCGTCAAACTTGGGCTCAATGGCATTGATGGGTCCCGGATCAGTAACTTTTTGATTCTCTCCTTACAAGTTGATGGGTATTTCAGCGATGAGCGGTTGAGGGAGGGTCTACAGTGGTTGGCAGCCAACTCTCCTCCACAAGCAGTTCTCCATTCCGTGAATGCCCGTGAGTTGGTGCAGTCTCACCTGAACTCATCGTTGGATGCTCTTGAACAGACAGGCACACTGAGTATAGGACCCGAGAGGTGCATCTCTGTCTTCAATGTAGCAGTGGATCGGTCCATTGGAGATGTAACCACTGCTGCAAGGAGAAATGTACATGGTTGGCCCTGTCCTGAGCTCTCTCTTCTGGACAAGTCTTCTGCGGAGCACAGAGCTGTCAAGTTGTTCTTGCCTGCTATAGGATGGAGCTCAGCTGAAAGAATTGGACCCTTGATTTCTGAACTTGCACGATGCAAGCTTACTTCCTTCACTGATGACATATCTTGGTTAGCGAGAGGGTCTAATGTGGGGGAGGAGATAGAAGATCAAAGATCCAGCCTTCAAGAGTGCTTGCTAAGGTACCTCACCACGTCAAGTAAATCTATGGACATCACATTGGCTGTAAAAGAAGCGAATATTATGATCCAGAACCACACCAGGCTCGAGCTATACGGTACAAGGTACTATCTGGTTCCCTCGTGGATGTGGATCTTTCGCCGGGTATTCAACTGGCAATTGAATATGTTACCCAGTGGTGCATCTGCTGGTGTTTATGTTCTGGAGAAGCCGCATCCTGCTCCTAGCCCTTTAATTCTTCGTGGTCCAGAGGATGAGAATAATCCATCTTCGCCGTATCATCAGCATCCATCTCTAGATGAAATGATTGAGGTAAGCCGCAGCTCGGCATTGTCTAGAAGAGCCAGGCCAGAATCAAAAGCTTCTCATTATATGCCGATCATGATGTCAAATGGTTCAAGTCCAGCAGCGGAAGTTGCTGAGAGCAGTTGCCTAAGAGACTATGATGCTGAGGCGGCAGCTGGAGACAGTCATTTGGTGGAGTCTGAAAGACATTATTCCGGCCATGAGTTAGCGATGGAAGTTGATGGTTATTTGAACAAGGGATTAGAGGTTGAGGGGATTATGCCTTCGCTTAAAGCGTCTAGAGAAGCTGATAGAGTGAGCGAGTTGTTGGAACAATGTAACATGCTGCAGGATAAGATTCAGGAGAAGCTTCAGATATATTTCTGATGTTTTTGTCTCCATAATTTTAATTGTGTACTATGAGAATCGAGAACTCATCTTACTGTCGTGATAAAAGGATAAAAAGGATGAGATTAAAGTTGGAAGGACGTATGCATATCAGCTGGCATGCAACTGACGGCGAAAATATCAAGATACATATATATAGCAACCGATGATAATTGGTCGTCTTAGAAGATAATCGACATAGCTTTCAAGCTTGTCGGATGATCCAACTTACTCTGCTGTCTGCGTCGATATTGCCTCCGGAATGAGCCTGTCTCTTAGCTGAGCCTGACAAAGATGCGAGTTAAAATAGCCATCCAGGATTGGGACTATGGTGCTAGATATCACGAGGGTTCCCTTAAATATCTATGCCTGATCAATATGCAAGCATCAAACCTTGCCTCGGCCGGAACAATGCATCTCCAGGCTTGCGAGCTATGCAACACCTTTGTCTTCGATGCTATCAGTAAGTAAAATCAATACGCGGAATGGGTAATAAGTCAAACGACGGAGCAAGCCGTTAGTGGATTTTAGAGAGAGATAAAGTGGAGTGAACAACGTGACGAGAATGGTGAGGAAGATCCCGCCCATGACCAATGCGACAATGCCAATCCAACTGAGTACGCTTATGGCAACATATGTCCCGGCCATGAATGCCAACGGCAACATGATTAGGGCCACTCCCAACACAGGAAGCGCCAATGACAAAGCCGAAGTGACCAAGACAAAGTCCCCCAACTACGCCCAGATGAGGGTCACGGCAACTGTGATAGCACAGTATAAGGCCACACTGTTGCAAAAAATGAAGACGGAGAACATCTTCTCGTACAACAAGAGTGCTGTTCCGGAGTTTGAGTTGTAGCCTCCGGGCACAGTAAAGCCAGCGGCAAATATTATGGTTACAATAAGAGTTGCCACTAGTAGAAGGGTGTTGGCTCTGTCCTTTAATCCTATCCTGTTCTCGGGGTCTCCTCGATCATCTCGTCCTTGACCTTGATCAGAACCCATGTTTGACGTGCTACCGTAGTCTACATTCTTTCTCGGTGCAACGGGAATCTCATCTTGAGGAGCTTTAGTTCCACTGGCATATGGTGCGAGGGGAATCTCATCTCGAGGAGTTCCACCGGCAGATACCAAGTCAATATGTGCAAAAGTCAAGAACTCATGTCAAAAAATATAATCACCCTATGAACATCAACCGTGGATTAACGAAACTAATTAGTAACTCAGTAAAGAATTGATCAAACCCATAACTTATACCCTTTGAAATTTATTTGGATGCTCATTGATCATGTCTTCAGCAACGTCAACAGCAGTGAGCCCAATGTCATTGACAATCTTTAAATTCACCTTGCAGTTCGTCGTAGCCAGGTGAAGGGGAGTGTTTCCATCCTTATCCTGTTCGATTTATGAGACCTTCAAGCGAACGAGTGTTGAAAATGAGCTTGACCACATCGTGCTTCCCACGATGCTAGCTTCATGAAGGACGTTACGTCCGTTCCGGGAAAGTAATTCCTCGGCATCAAGGTTGCGTTCCATTGCAAGCAACTTATTGAGTATTTCCGTGTGACCATTCCTAGCCGCAAGGTGCACTGGAAAAAGCCCTTGATCGTCTCTTTCGAGGGCACATGAACTATCTTTGCGTATCAAGTGATCAACCCCATAGTCATAACCAATGGATGCAGCATAATGAAGTGCCGTCATTCCTTGCCCGTCTCTCGAACGACTGAGCTCCTGGTTCTTTTCTAAGATGACATCCATCATTTCTGGAATATCAAAATGATGTGCAATGCCATCTCTTCATGAATACATCATATACTCAGGAGAAACATTAGTAAATATGGTGCTGAGCATGCTGAAATTTCTTAATTTTCTCTATTGTTGCATCTAATAGTTGTTGACAGCCAAGGCCTACAACTACTCTTCCCTTCCGAGCTCAATGAATTCTCCACTTGCTAATCTACTTATCCTTTGATCATCTTGAGAATTTGGCTTTGTGATTCCTTATGTATTTGGCTAGGTTTGCTTTGGATAGGATGCTTCACAATCATGGGTGTACGTAGGACTGCGAGATTATCTCAAAAGATGAAATTCACTACTATACATTACATCTATTTAAATACATCGATGGACAAAACATTATTCTCATCAATATAAATTATCGTTGTTTTAAATATAATGAAAGTTTTTATCAAAATTTGAAAAATGTATATATTTTGGGCACAGGATTAGGAAACCCGAACCCCATAAATTATTAGGTATGGACAACCCATGGGTATCCTTGAACTCGATAAGGGCCTGATCGGGTCGGATTTGGGTTTATGGCTTTAAAACCCGATCGGCTTCGGGTCAGGCACGGGGTGGGTTCTGGATATTGGGTTTTGGTTCAGATTCGGGTGCTGCAGTCATTGTCATCCCCATTAACAACTGGTTTTGTTGTCATTCATACCTAGACTCTGCATGACGATGGCCGGATAAAGCAGCGGCTTCCCTTGCCTCAATTCACTTGGCTTGGCTCCTTCACAAGCTGCAACTTCCCCGCCTCGACCGCAACATACAACACAGACTTATCTTCCTCAACATACAACATACAACATACAACACTTGGCTTGGTTTCGCGTGATGATTTTGTCCAAGGTCCTCTAAGGTTATCTCCGTATGTATTGCTTGCTATGTAACACAACTGCTTTAGGGATTTAGGAGTAGGGGCTGTGCATCAGGGAGCATTAGATCAAAGCTGCACAAGCATAAGTGTTTGCACATATTTTATAATCTTAAACACATAATGAGAACTAAAGGGATGTGTTTTTTTGAAGTGAGTCATTATTATATCCCTTATTGTTATGCTTTTGATGTTCGGTATAGTTCTTTTGTATCTCCTCGTTTGACTAGTGAATTTCCTCATCATCAGCGACCGTCCGTGGTTTTATCCCGTAAGGATTTCCACGTAGATGTTTTGTCTCATTTATTTTGCGCACTTGTTATTTTTTGTGTTATAATTAACAGTCCTGATCCTAACAATAACGATGTATACTCCTGTTCCCATTATCGTTGTTCCCACTATTACTGTTCCAATTAAACCTTGTTCTTTTATTACCATTGAATTTAACAAGTCCTAAACCTGATTTTATTATTGGAACAAGAAAATATCAGCAGAAGCTACTAATAAAAAACAACATAGACCAAAAAAATAGATAAATTGATTTTTGTATTTTAATTGTTATTGTTTTGCCAAAAAGAAAAAAAGAAAAAAAAAACAAGGAGATATGAAGGGGGTTTGCAGTGTGCAGGGGAGCATGACATGTGAGTCACCTTCTATTTGCCGACCACAGTGTGATTTATGGGAAAGCTAATGAAACAGAAGCAAGAATGATCCAGGACACGTTGACTACATATGAAAAAGCGTCGGGACAAATGATTAACAAAGAAAAAACAGTCATCTGTTTCAGTGGTAGTACCTCTAGAGAAATGAGAGAAGCCTTTGTTCGTCGCTTGGGAATTAAGGAGGCTGCTATCCTGGGAGCATATCTTGGTATGCCGGCAATGGTTTCTCGATCCAAGAAATCAGTTTTTGCTGGCGCACAGGACAGAATGTGTAAGGCTCTTAATCGCTGGAATGGAAAGCTACTCTCAACGGCCGGAAGAGAGGTGTTGATCAAGTCAGTCCTGCAGGCCATACCAACATATCTAATGAGCTGTTTTCGGCTTCCGGATACCATGGTCACAGAGTTGCATAGAGAATGTAACAAAAGCGGAAGATTCAGTGGGTAACGTGGGAGAGACTTTACGCCCCTAAGCACCAAGGGGGTTTAGGATTCCGTGAACTGGGATGTTTCAATGATGCTCTTCTAGCGAAGCAAGTTTGGAGACTGATAAAAAAAAAAACCGAATTCACTCGTTGCGCGTATTTTGAAGGTACCAATGTCATCCAGACAGGTATAGGGCACAACCCCTCGTATATTTGGCGAAGTCTTTGGTCAGTGAGATCACTCGTCCAAAGGGGACTGTGCTGGAGGGTGGAAACTGGAAGCCAGATTCGGGAGCTGCCACAGCACTGCATACAGGAAGTAACAACTGGGGTCCAAACAGACACGAAGGTTGCAGCCCTGATTGACCATCAAATAAGATCCTGGCAAGATGAACAACTCCGGTCTCTTTTTCCTCAGAACATCGCGAACCATATTAGGAAGATCCCAATTGGACTGCCATCACGAGGGGATAAACTGACATGGACCCTAACCAACAGTGGCAGTTTCACGGTTCAATCGGCTTACAAACTAGCGTGTGCCATCAGATTTCAGGATGGGGGCACCAGGACCGATGTGGAAGAAGTATTGGTCAACAAATATGGCCCCTAAGTTACAGCTCTTCACTTACAGACTGGTTCCAGGAAGAGGCTTTTATAGCCCAGATCTGCTCGCTCCTTTACGGGATTTGGAATAATCGAAACCAAAGGATCCATCAAGGTGAAGTGAAGTCCTCTACCATGGTGCTTCAATTACCCTTGGCTGCAGCTCGAGACTTTAGGAGAGTAAGAACGAAGGTGTGTGCTGAGGGACCGAAAAGGGCGTAATGGGTGGACAGGGAAAGGAATTGAGCAGATGGGTGACGTCGCTTGGGGATTTGGTGAAAGTAAACGTGGATGCTGCGGTGCAGGATGGGATAGGAGTGGGTCTAATTGCAAAGAGATGCATCAGTATATGAGGTCGGGGAAGCCTTGGTCATTCACTTATAGCAATGGAACGAAGTATAAACAGTTTAGTCTATGACAGTTAACCCGATGGAACCAAACTCTGGATTTGAAGAGAACTATAGCAAAAGAGCAGGCATCCAACATCCATTCAAGTGAGAATATACATAGAATCCATATCATCGCCGAATTCGACCAAGACGAAATAACATCTCACAACTATCAAGGATTACTGAGTAGTATCAAGGATTGTGTACTGTGTAGGTCCAATGCCCTAGTGCACAAAAAACATCTCCTCGAAGACTTGCCTCGCCTACCAGTAGTTCTTGCGACAGGAACCGGCTGCTCAGAGATTCAAGCCCCCAAGCAGAATCATGACAACCAAAACGATCCCTGTTGCTGGGAGCAAGAAAGTCGACAGGACCAACTTCCTGCATCAAACCGTCACGCATGGTAACTCACCGGATTTGGAGCCATTGAGGAGGAACTGCATACTCCAAGTCCACCTAGAGTAACTAAATGAGTGATTGCATATAAACATTTCATGGCAGCAGAATCATACCAGTTCAAGAAAGATTCACCAAGGTAGTGCGAGCCATGATACCGGAGCTTGATCGACAGAGGAGCATCACTTCTCATTCTTCACATTACAGGAGAAGATGCATGAAGACTGCCACAGAAACCTCACCCGATGATCAGGGCTGATAATGTGCAGGGTGCGGTGCTACAGTGGCTGTGTTTGATCCTTCATTGTCACCGATCGAGATGATTGCAAATCTGATGAGGGACTAGCCGCAGAATAATACATGTCTGAGCTTCCATTGGCAGAGGTCTCAGACGCTCCATTTACATTTGTCACCTCTGAACCAGCCTGTTTAAATCACGAGATATTGTTATCTTTTCTCGATGACGATTCACTAGGAGCAGGCGAGGCATGAATTTTCCTGACATTGAGTAGTATACAAGGGAAGACCTTCGAAGAGCAATATAAAGTTGCCATCACAAAAATAAGGGACTGATGCAAGTCTTCCCTAGAACTGATGATAGTCATTATACATGTACACTTCAAAATGTCTGCCTAAGTGTAAATGAGGTACAAATAAGAAGAGAGACACAAGAGATGAAAAAGCATGAATTTAAACTTCATCTGATGCATACCCTTGATAGACCTTTAACATGAACCACAATGATGGTAATATCATCAGTTCGATTTTCATTCGCCAACCATAGCTTACAAGATTCTCCAGCAACTGCAGAGCAAGCCTCTCGAGGATCTGGAAATTTCGCGACCTATAGTAGACAGAACACCACGTGAAACAGGATTCGATGTTGATTTAGAAACAAGCAAGTCAATTTAAACCTTGCAAATCTATTTATTTAAAAATTAGAAGCAACAGCATACGAGGACGTTGAGCCCAATATTTTTTTTCTAGGACCACCAGTCTTCCAAGAAGAACTTAAGAATCCACACAATATATCATGCCTAACATCGATGGAATTATACAGATTGAATAAGATTCTGTGAGGATAATTAACTGATGAAACTATAAATAGCAAGCAAAGCAAGGCAACAAGAACTTCACCCTTCTATTTGGAATTCTTCGAATGAAGAAGAAATAGAATGTAGTTACTTTGCCACTCAGAAAAGGAAAAGGATCGGGTTGGATCTAGTTCAGTAAAAGGAATAGAATCTAAAACATGTATCTTCAGCGCGTTCGAGGGAAAAGCTGTAGTAGCCACAATGCAATAAACAACATGGAGGACTAAGTCAGACAAGAAATTGACCAGAAAGAGTAGCCGACATAGAGTATTGTGTGAGCGTACCATATCAATGACTGCTTGGCTGGAAAGAAACTCGAAGACCCCATCACTGGCAACAACAAAAAATGGATGATCTGGTGTTACCTGAATGACCTTGACCTCAGGCACAGCTATAACACCGATTTTCTCAGCGGCGAGATCCCCTATACTTCTTGTAAAAGCTGTTCCAGGGTACATCCCATTTTGAACCCACAACCTAGGTGGATCACCACCTTCAGTCTCCTCATTACCCCATGCTTGTATATTCGGATCCTTATTCCCCTCGACTTGATCGACACTCAAAACCCGAGCTCCACATGACTTCACCCTCTCGTACTCGTCCTTCCTAAAAGGAGTCTGATCCTGAGACAGGTCTTGTGCAACAATTTGATTTCCATCCTTGACAGCAATGACTGCTCTAGAATCGCCTGCATTGGCAACATAAATGGTATCTCCAACAATAAGGGCAGTTATCGCTGTCGTACCACTCATCATATCATCTATATCACTTAAATGTAACTCCTCGTTTGTGGCACTGAATGCATTTTTGTAAGCCTCCCCAGGATCTTGCGACAAAGTGGGATTGCTCGACAACTTCTCTAATATCTTGTCCTTTGCAAACCTTGAGCACTCACCGCCAAATTGACCATGCCCATCGAAGACACCAAAGAAATGGATGTTCGGATTACCCTGGACGTGTGTCCCAATGCAATAACTATCTTGGTTTTCTTTTCCGGGAGAGTCGGGATAGCGTCCCTGAAGAGTAAGAACAGCATACTCCAAACTGTAATTATGGGAAGGCACAGGAACAGCTTCCAACGATATTTCTGTAAACGCAACCACATCCTGACCACCCTGATGAGCAGATCCACCGCTCGTCTTGTTCTTATGGGCGCCGCGGTTCTTACCACGTGATATTCGGAAGCAACAACACTTGCAAGTGCATTGACAACAGCATTCACAACGTTTGCTATATACACAACCCATGTTCTCAAACTGGCCACTCAATGACCAACTATTTCAACCAGAGTCATCTAAATCAGTGCAAACGAGCAACAATTTCCCAATTCTAAAACAGCAAATCCTTCACAGTCCCAATTCAGAACAAGCCAAGAACAATACCTCATATACAGCAACCAGCAATTCCTTCATAGTCCCTTCAAAATTGCAACACCCAGATGAAAACCCTCGTCTGGGATTTCCCCAAAATGGGATTTTTAAGGCAATAAACCCTTTAGGGTAAGAATACTCCACACCTGAAGCAAATCCCAATTACCAAAAACCCTTTTTGTGTAGCAAAAAGTTGAAATACTTCCCTTCTTCTCAGGTCCTACAATGCACTTTCTTCTATCTTTCCTTGAAGAGAACGTGTGGTGGGGTTTGTGAAACAAAAAGAGAATAAACCCAGAAATCAAATCACTTTAATCACACAAAAAAGTAACCCATTATCACAAGTGGAAGAATAAGATCAAAACTTGCAAACCCTAGCAATACCACCAAACGATCTTGTATTTGATTTTGGGGCAATGAAGGAGTTGAAGGAGAAGATTATGAGATGGGTTTAGGGTGAAAATGTGAGTTGGGTATTGATCATATCATCAAATCAAAAGTTCATGTTGTTGGGTCAATCAATCTACAAGACTACAACGTGGGATTGTGGTGGGAAAATGAGGAGGAAAATGGAAACACCATCCCATCTTCCTAGACTAGAATACAAGTTCACGTTACTGTTTGTTTCACTGTAATTGTGATGGGAGTATGTGGTGCGGTGGGCAAACATCCTCTGGAAAAGTCAGAGAAAAGTAGTACGAATACAACCGATGAAATATTTTTAAGTTTTGAATATTCGATGTATAGGTGAAAAACAAGCATCACTAGAAAGGGAACTTTTCAGATAATCTCGTTTAACATATCAAATCCTGAACCGCTATCTAGCTACAATAAATTTCCTATGAGATGAATGCAACTTGTGTAAGTGTATTTTGCAATATTCTCTAGGAACTATATTTTGTTGATAATTTTAGTTGTTTGTCTTCTTGAAAGATTAACCATACCAAATACTCTCCAACATTTTTTATAATGATATTTATTTTGATAAGTTTTGTTCAATCTCAAAATTTTTTCAATTATGACAGACTTAATTTCCCAATACGTGCCTGTGCAAACATGATGAACATGATGAACATGATGAACATGATGAATATGATGGCAAGCTACTCTTCTACACACTGCCTGTCAAAAGAAAGAATGAAGAAAGCTCTGCATTATGAAAGGACCACAAAGGCACACACTGTTAAATTTCATGGAAAATTGGCTTGCATGTTTTCACGTTTCGTCACAAATCTCTGATGTCAAGCTTCTTTCCCCCTTCTCCTTTTCAAGAATCTTTTTCTCTTTCTTTTAGTTTATGCTAAGACATGGCATGTTGATCAATGAGCTAATTATTGTGTATAACGCATCAGATATTCGTTAGATAAAGAGATGATGCGAAATTTCTACCCCGGCCGTAAGCAACACCAGCTACCTATTACAGGCCTCTAAGCGCTCAAACAATTAATCAAGTTTTTGATGTTGACTATTTAAGCAACACGACTTTATTTAGGTGAAAATATTCATTTCTTAATTCGAGTCAGGAAGGACTCATAAAGTGAGGAAAGTTCACAACACGTTCATTTTGATCATCCGTAATACTCAAACTCGAGATCTGGTGTAGGTGGAACCTACCTTGACAGAACGTTGGCAGCAATATGAATCTTCGATGTACAACATGTACGTTCAGTAGATGCATATACTGCTGGTATGAACCATTCGTCTATCTCACAATGAAGAAGGTAAGTCGTCCAGCATATGCAATTAACAGTGGCCACAATAACAATTTTTAATCCGATATAATCTATCAGCTTGAATGTGGATGGTTTATTTTGGAACTATAAAAACGATGAACAAATACATACATCAGGATTCAGGAAATACCGATTATCTACTCCGGCTTATTGCTAGATCGGGTTATGCTATGGAGATTGGTTTGTCATACCGTCTTGCCCATGGTTCCGAACACTTCTTATCTGGAATTATATACCTATTCAACTTTACATTACGAATCCTGATACGATCCTTCTTTTTTAGGGGCATGGACTGTTCTCGATCCATATCAGGAAATTCAGGAAACTAGCAATCATCTGAACGTAAAAACAACTATCATGCACAACTCGTAAACGATGTCACTATTTACTCTAAATAAAGCAAAACGCGGGAAATACTCGTCAACTGAACAATTTGGTTATGATATAAAAGCAGCACAAGGAACACAAAGCCTACACCTTTTCCTGCACAACGCAAAAATATAGGAAGGAGAATGCCTGCAATCCTGTTAGATATTTAGAGATCTGAAATTTATTAGCTAGAATTTAGGTCATCAAAATAAAGAACCCAATATTCATCCGAGAATGTCAATGATAGTAAAAGAATCTTTTGAACCACAAAAATGGGGAAATCTGTAATGTTTTCACAGTTCATCCCCCCTAAAAATAAGCAAATTTGATCAAACGTTTAACAAAAAATCAACCAGCCCCCCAAAAATGAGTCATTTCAAATCAATAGACAGCTCTAATCCTCATATAGACACTAAAAATTACCTCCTAAAAATTGGTGACCAACAATTTTCATTGCCTCTTCCTTTTACCTGTACCTCAACAACATGTCTTAACCAGTTTCCCTTCTCCTTGTCGAAGTCGTCGAGACCTCAAAAAATCTCATAAAAAGATATTTTCAAGAACGTAAAACGAAAGAAATTCTCCGACAGGATGGCCTTTTGGAGTAGCTCCTCCCCTCTTCCCCTCCTTGGCCTCCTGTCATACCTGCTCTTGCACCCTATTATATCCACCAGCGGTATACGTGTCGGGATCATCAGAAGACCGGCCCCCGACCTTCCTGTCTTCCGAGAGGCCCCTGCCTTTGTCAATGCCAAAGAATGTGGGTTTGGGGAGGCAGACAAAATCCACATTTCCATGACCCTTGATGCCAACTACCTCCGAGGCACCATGGCGGCTGTCCTCTCCATCCTACAGCATTCCACATGCCCCGAGAACTTCGCCTTCCACTTCCTTGCTGCAAGGTCAGAGCCAGAGATATATTCCAGCATCAACTCCACCTTCCCTTACCTGAACTTTAAAATATATCATTTCGACTCAAATCGTGTGAGAGGGAAAATTTCAAAATCTATAAGGCAAGCATTGGATCAGCCTTTGAACTATGCGAGGATTTATCTGGCCGATATTCTTCCTCCTGAGGTAGGAAGGGTAATATACATGGATTCGGATGTCATCGTGGTGGACGATATCTCTAAGCTCTGGTCAGTGGATTTAGACGGCAAGGTGGTGGCTGCGCCAGAGTATTGCCATGCGAATTTCACAAACTATTTCACGGAAGCGTTTTGGAATAACTTGAGCTTGGCAAGCACGTTCGAGGGAAGAAATCCATGCTATTTCAACACGGGGGTGATGGTGTTGGACGTCGATAAATGGAAGAAAGAAGGGTACACGCAACAGGTAGAACAATGGATGCTGGTGCAGAAGCAGAGGAGGATATATCATTTAGGATCTTTGCCACCATTCTTGCTAGTTTTAGCAGGAAACGTAAAGGCGGTTGATCATAGATGGAATCAGCACGGTCTAGGCGGTGACAACTTGGAAGGGAAATGCCGAAGCATACATCCCGGTCCCATTAGTTTGCTCCATTGGAGCGGAAAGGGAAAGCCGTGGTTAAGGCTCGACTGTAGGAAGCCATGCCCGATCGATCATTTATGGGCCCCATACGATCTGTACCGTCCATCGAGAACCTGGTTGGAAGAATGAGGTGCGAGGTGGAAGATAGGTCTCTAGCGGCAAATCAAAAAGGGGAGGGGATAGGGACGAATTGAGAAGAGCGAGCGTGAAAGGTGAAGACTTCGCTGGGAGAGGGGAAGCTGAGTAGCTTTTCGGAGAAAATGTACATTGAGTTGAATGAAATGGAATCATTTTGTGAAACAAATGAAGGATGAGAGGCTTTTTGAAGAGCTTTAGCTTAAACCTTGGAGGTGGGATTTTGAGGGATGCCCTTATATATAGTGGCGGCCTCAAGTACCACTCTCTATGGACAGGAAATATACTTGAGATAGTTTTAGGACATTTTATGAAACCTAGAACCTGTGAGACTCTCTTATTGCTCTGTTTCTTCTACTCCTCGTGCTCTTTGTGGTGCATTCTCTGCTTCTCTCAAACCGTAAGGAATGATGCCCAGATTCCATTATGACGAGTCATCTTAAATATTTCTAGATACTCGCTTAAATGATTCAGGCAAGCGCCAAGCGATCCAGGCAATTCAAGTTCTTTTTGTACCACGAAAGCAAGTACGATGTGACTGTTTTTTCTAGAAGTCGACGAGTCATCTTTCTTGTAGTAGTGAAGAATCCCTCTGTTATGCAAATGTTGTGAAGAATATTCACAGCACACACAAATTCACTAACTGGAAATGGTATGCTAAAAGCTCACTACAAAACCAGATGAAACAACCCAAAGAATCAATATTTTTGTAGAAAATGCTCGAATGATGATATCTGATCAAATACAGTCCTCAATGAAGCTGTAGCAAACAACGAATCATAGCAATCGAGATATGTAACCAAAGAAACAGTATGGAAGCTAGCAACCTCAAACTATCGTACATCCACATAAGGATCATAACAAAGTGACAACAAAATTATGTGGAGCAGCTCCCTCTAGATTTTTCTCGGTTTGCAGCTACAAACCTTGATTGCACGCTGACAGATTCCAAGCTCGCATTCAACAAATGCGTATACACAAGAGCTACCAACCTTTTTCTCCCAAAGAGAGAAACAATGGTGAATCAACGGACAAAAGAATGTAAACACGCCAACCTTCTTTCCCTCGGAATCTTCTTCTCCATGGGAGCCAAAACCAGGAGATCTTGATTGAATAATGAAGAAAATTGTGGTACCTGATCTTTTGATTCGGGCAAGCTTTGTACAGACAATAAAGATCACTTAGCTTAGCCAAAGTCAAATTGCGGCTCCAAAAAAGGATAAGAAGTTTCGTCTTGTAACATTCCGTTAGAGTATTACTAGCAGTCTCTAAGTTCGTGGTTCAAATCTTTTAACTATACTTTTGCAACAGCAGCGGAGGGGCATTTCCCCAGTGTATTCCACAAAATATAATCTCCAGAAGTTACCTAAAACAAAAATCACCATAAACATCAGTAATCTCCAACTTCAAAAATGTAAGTAATTTACAAATTAAATTCCTAAATGAAAAAAAAGAATCTTAATTCATAGTAGAAACACGGGCAACAAAACTAAAAGATAACATGGCAATTAATAAGGCCAAGCCCAGAAACCCTAGCTTCCACTTTGAAATAAGTCAGAAGGCTTGTCATGCATGAATGTAACTTGCCACATAACAGTGATGTTCTCATCTTTATTGAACGGTTTCCTCCAGAACAATAGAGTAAAATCGTCGTACAAATATGATAAAAAATCAGAACGAAGTTTGGCCTACTGCTTATGTTATGTATGCACTCAAGTCTCGACCCATGATCAAACTCCGAAAGAAGAAAATTATGCCTATAGAATGAAGATCTACAGCAGTATACTTCTGAAATGCTAATAACTAAGAATCAATATTTTAACATGGAAGAAGGGATTCTATAACAAGGAAAACATAACCTTACCTGAGCTGACAGCTCTATAGGTGCTTTAACAGCCGGGTAGATGCTTACCTGAACCACAGCCAAAAGAAAGGCAATTAGCGGGAAAGAGAAATGAAAAAGAAGAATAAAAGAGAAGTGAAATGCAGAAGGATCCTGCTACAAGGAATTAATCAAAATCTACTTAGATGTCATAGTAAAATATACGTCAGCCGCCAATGAGTGATTCATTTGACTATATTCTTGCATATCGAAAATTTATGTCAACTACTTACCAACAATAATATTTGAAAACGAGAAATGCCATTATAAAAATTATAAAGAATACAGAACATACAGATTTCAGATCAATATGCATTCCAGATACTGATGCTCCCATAATCTTGAAGGAAACCTGCAGCATGAGCCGAATTTAGAATACTGACAAGAGATAGTGAAGTCGCGCAATGCACTCTTCATGGACTGGCTCATCCATTTATTGAGATTAGCCATACTCGATGCACCAGAAACATTAGTTACAACACACACGAAAGACAAAGAAGCTAATCTTGAGAACTAGAGTTTTCAAGTAGCAACTTCTTCATATATCTGCCAATACTTAAGAGGCCACAAGAAAGACAAAAGATCATATAGTCGACTTCAATTGACAGCAATTTATCATTAGAAACAAGAGGCTTCATGGAAATAATTATTGCTTTTATCTTCGACTTTTTTGCTTTAAATCTGAAATGTGATATTTCCAGTGGCCGTATGTTGAATACGACATAGAGATGCTATTTTTGATAGCGTTGACATGGCAATTCAGTGCTTCACACAGCCCTAATGTGAACACATATTTTTTCACTCAGATATGTTGAATCCAAGTTAGAGTACTAAATGCTCATGCCATGAACACTAATAGCAAAACAAGTAGGGACTGCTTACCTTGGCATAATCGTATGCCTGCCAACAAAATGGCTCCTCTAATTCAACTGATGGAAGATGCTTGCTCATTTTCTCCACCAAATAATCCTCTATGTTGACCACATTGTTGGAATTCTCATTTTCACTATCACCATCTTCATCAATTGCACTTCCTACGATTGAGACAGAAGACGGCAATCTTTGGGCTTCACGTAGCGTTGCAAATCTAATTGTTCCAGAAAAGTTTGCTTCAATACTCTTTCCAGTGCTTCCCCGTCCACTTGGAATAATTTTCCATTCGGCCGAGTGTTCTGTAGTTGTTACTGTTCCAACCGAAGGGTTTCCACTGAAAGATAAAACACGTCTTCTAGGAAATGGCATTGTCACAGAGCAAAATTCCATCATCAGAGGAGCTTTATACCCTTCCATCAATCGCAACTTGAACAAAAATGCACCTTCATTTTCTGATACCATTGACAACTGATAAAATCCCGTGACTGGAGGTCCAAGGCTGCAAGAAGCTCTATACCGCATAAGAACAAAATTTCCCACGGGTGGTTGAAACATGGCAGCTTGCTCATCAACATCATGCTCTGGAACTTGAACACAAGGATGGAAAGATAAAAGCTCAACAGATGCATTGCTCATCCCTGTCATAGGAAAAGACACATCAGGCAGTCCTTCCAGTTCCGCCCGACAGTTCACTTGACCTGTAACTGATAAGCTATCAGGAATTTCATAACGATCATACATAGCAGCATCGATGGTCTCAGAAATCGTAAACAGCATTCTCTGCTTCCCTCTGTAAAGATATGGCTTCCATGCTGGCTGCTTGGCTTCTACAGGTGGAATATCTGATGATGAAAAACCATGGGTCTTGGCAGCAGAAATATTAGAGTAGTTCAAGTCCAATGGAGTACCTGCGGCATTTGAGACGAAAAATCATTTAAACAACTTGGAACGTGAAAATGGTCATTAAAAGAAAAATATCACAAGTTCACAACAGAAGGTACTGACCAAAGGGCATTGAACCACTAATAAAACTCTGCAAAGCGTCCTTGTCCAAGGACCTAGAACCAATTTTAGGTGCATCGGATGAGACCGAACCAGTTACTGCATTATTAGAAGCATTGGACACCCCAGCACTGGCAACTGGTTTGGCTCTTGCTGATATCCCGATACTGCCTGTTAAAGAATCCAGCAAGCCTCCAGATTGTGAAGCATTTAGGACTTCAGGTTCCACAATGTCTCCCGTAATTACATCACCAATTGCATATGCAACTAAGAAAGCCCTGCAAGTTGTGACAATAGATGAAATAGAATCCTACTAAAGAATGTTTTCATAGGGGTTAGAATAATTTGATTTAATTTCATGGATGACGGTGGTGGAATAGGATATGGACTTGCATAACCAACCTAAAAAAATGAGGTACGTTGTAGCATACAGTCAACAAGTTTATCTGGGATAAGTTTCCTTGTTATATCCATTCGTTTGTTTTAGGGGAAGGGACATGTTTCTGGTATATGCATCATTTCAAAAATATTTTGCTTCACGAACAATGGAAACAACTTACCATACCCTGTGATGGATGGCAGACTAAGCAGTAAAGAAGAGATATTAGCATCCGTCCCCACTGCGGATCCGCAATCAGGTACCTTATATAGGGTCTCATACGTAATAAGATCTTTAGGTTCAACTAAAGGCAACACAAGAATGTAGTATTGTCCTTTCATATGTAAAACCAATGGCCATAATAAATGTTTCTCTTCCTCTCTCTCAATATGAAGACTTATAATGTGGCGTGTGATAGGGTCATCGACCCAGGAATCTGATTCCGGAATGGATTCAACACTACGTAATCCAAAACCACGAGCAGATCCTTCCCTGAGAAAAGGAAAACCAAACAACTCTGATAAAACAAAAGTCAATAAAGCACACATGCTAAAAGCTAGTTAGCACAAGTCAACTGGCAACCAATATTTCTTCAGTCACTCATACTATTGAGTTAGTCAACCATTGGAGAGTGGGGAGAGTTAGGATCGTAGCCTTAACCTCAGAAATGATACAAGGACAATAGTTGCCTTATTATTGTGAAATAATGTTTCATCACCCCCAAAACATAAAAAGTAAACCTTCTTTCACCAAAATAATAGAAAAATAAGATAAGATTAAAAAAAAATAAACCAACTCTTTTCCAACCAATCCACCTCTCGCCAATCAAGATCCAAGATTTTCTTAAATACCAAACTTAAGATTTCATTAAATCAATACTCCGAGATTGAAGGATCAATAAACCCAAGATTTTAGCTCCTGATATAGGCGGAGGTTTGGCGAGGAAAAAATAGGGAACTTTACATCCGAGAAATTTCCAAGAAATCAGGCCAACCCTTGATGTACAAGGTTCTTTACATGTATCTGATGTTTGACTTTCAGGCCAATTACCACCTAGTATCTTATAAACATCAGTCGTGTCACCTACAATTACCAACCTAAAAAATTACACTAAGGTCCCTGTCAAGGCATACTAATAAAAAAAAAAAGAGGCAGAATCAGCTATCAGCGTCTTCTTTGCCCGAAGAAAAAACAAAAAATCATCCCTCCTCGCATTCTTCCCATAACATTCCTCACAAAACCAGTCATGAATGCTACATACAATTAGTCTTACACCGTCGCGATTAGACCAATTTTTTTTCCCCTACAGATGTTAGGATCGGTTTACTGTCGTTAGCAACCCCCTTAACACACCCTCACCATTTTATCCCACATCATACAGGCTTGGAACAGGAAACAATCCACTACAAAACTTCTACATAGACCCTAATCCAACAACGCTTCACTGAAACACCAAAAATCAAACAATCCAAACCACAAATTCAATTCACCTAACACATTCACCAACAATCTCAACCAAATTCCATCCAATCAATCAACTAACCTCATCTTCCTCTCCACGAACGCATCCGCCACCTCAGAATCCGTCGGAACCGAACACCACACTACGCCGCCGTCTCCTAATCCCTCGCATCCTTTCCTCCACCGTTTCTCCACCACCGGAAACCTCCTGCAATCACTCAAACCAATCCATCAATCAACCAATCCAATTCAATCAAACAAAATCATTCCACACAATGCGGCGAATACACGAAATGGAGTGTGTTAGGGTTAGTGTACTATACCGTGAGAAGACGACGGCGTCGAGGGCGTTGAGGATCCACAGAGCTCTGATTCTGCACCCGCCGAGCATGATGTAGAGGGATTTGATGGTGAGATTTGAGAATGGAGATGGAGACTTTGGTGAATGTGAAGGGGACGAGTGAGGAGGGGGGATGCGCGTCGTGGGGGAGTAGTCGGCACTCGAAACGACGCTGCATAACTGAAAAACATTATCATGTGACAATAATATGCGTTAGATCATCTTCAATACAATAGACTTGTTATACTTAAAATTTATTTAAAAATTGAAAATATTATATTTCAATAGTGATGTTTTTATATGTTAAATTTTGATGTTTGTTGAATCAAATACTTGTTATATAACAAAAATATTTCATATCAACTCATAGATTTTAATAGACAAATTCTAAAGTAAGACATAAAAATCTCAAGCATTTACGTGACTTGCATTATGATCAAAATATTTTTATTTATTGTATTATGTCATGTCTAGTTGGACTTATTCTTAATCTATGCCACAGTAAACATATGCAAATATAATGAAAATTGATTTTCAACTCCCTCAAAACCACACCCCCATAATTTCTTCCCCTTTTGCCCTCAACTTCCACCGATTTGCTCATTACCTACAAATCAAGTCATTTTCTAAAATAATATTTCTATTGTACGCTTATTTAAATAAGCATTATATTATTCATCTAAATCAAGTTTCAGACGTATATGTTTTCCCCTTCAAATTTATTCTTTGTGTCTTATTGTTACTTCATTTTTGTAGATGTATATGTTTATGAATTATTTTGTATTATATTATCTAAAAAATTTATTGGATTGTTAGCATTGAAGGTTGTCGGAATCACATTAACTTATAAAATCTTTGACTTGTCTGATCTCATTTATATAAATTATCATTATTAGAGGTTATCGGTATTATTCAAATGTCGTTATTTGATCGAATTTATTTAATTTAATCAAGAATATTATAATATTATTTTTAGAAATGATAATTTTTTCTATTCAATATTAGGCTTATTTTTTAGATTTTATTTAATACATCATGAATATATATTTATTTTCAATAATCTAGTTATGAAATAAAAGTTATTTGAATTTATAAGTTTTGAGCAATGAAAATAATGGTTCAAAGTGAGGATAGTTTGGAAAAAATTGAAAAACTAGGTTGGATGGGGTGCTGCTCCGGGAGTGAAAAGCAATACTCATGTTCAATATAATTTTAACATTTTACCTGAATTGAAAAACTTGTAAAAATATCTAATCA
Source organism: Drosera spatulata (assembly GCA_035668315.1). Classification (NCBI taxonomy): domain Eukaryota; kingdom Viridiplantae; phylum Streptophyta; class Magnoliopsida; order Caryophyllales; family Droseraceae; genus Drosera; species Drosera spatulata. The sequence continues at coordinate 64,690 of JAOVYX010017388.1, forward strand.
TATAATTCATTCCGCATCCATCACCTAATCCACCCGATAATTGAATTTTTGATATTGTTAATATTTCTTTGAATCTCATTCATCCATATATTTAATTTAGAATTTATAATCATTTTAAATATTTGTCTCATAAATCAGAATTATATCAAATTTTATCAATGAAAAAAAAAGGACAAATGATAACACACCTGTCATTGGAACACAATGCACTATAGTCGTATATATACAAGAGTTGTATGATTGCGATTATAAGAGAAATCCCGTGTACCAAAAAAAAAAACTATAATTATATTATAATTAGATAATTAAAACTATTCTTTGACAGTGATATATTTACACCTAAACTCAGATATTTTTCTTTAGATCTTATATACTTTTGAAGTTATTAAATGGACTTACCTAATTAACTATTAATTAGATCCAATCACCTTAATTAGGTGGAAAAAATTAAATGTTAATTAATTATCTTAAATCCTATAAATAGAACTCATTTGTAAGATGTTATGTACATATTTTCAAGAGAAGAAAATCTCTCTTTCTTTCTCTAATCTCTCTCTAAAATATTTTACTATTTTATTAATTTTAATTATTATTTTTAAAAAAATTAATTCGACGTAAACGTTGTTAAACCAAATTACACCACTTATTGCCATTTACAACCACACATATACACATATTGGGCTGCAAGGACAAACACGTATGGCAAACACACAAAAAAAAGAAGAAAAAAAGGCAAGCCTTTATTTATGTACGGCCAGAAAAACTTCAAAGAGTATGCACGCTATGTACAAGAAGAGATTTGACACAGCTTGCGGCGTGACATCTACAAAGGACCTCGAGCTAAAACCAACTGCTTTTCGCCCAAGAAAAGGTAAGTACCTTATACATTGGCAGCCGGCTTCATGCCCAAATAGCTTCTTTCATAGCATCTAAAGGTCGACACATAGATAAGAGAGTATGGATCCTGCCCTTCTCTTAGTCCTGTCACTGACCTTCCATTTCTCAACCAGAACCTTCTTAATGTTCGGGCAACCAGAAATGAGAGTCGCAACCCCAGCGGAGGTGATATTTGGGCAGTAAACTATATGACATGTCTCCAGCATGGTGAGCCTGTTCGCGACATGAGTCAGGCCTACATCCGTTATCTGGCGGCAGTGTGAGAGAACTAAGTCTTTGAGTAATGGGCAGCCCTTGCTCACTTCAATAAGCGCAGAATCTCCTGCATTCTGGGTAAGAGATAGGAGTTCAAACAAATTAACTGTGCCGTAGTAGCTAAAAACCGGTCTTTTACGATGAGTTTGAGCAAATAGAGAAGACTCTTCAACCAACTTATATATGAATGTGCAATGCAGAGGGAAGGAACAAAAAGTCACCTGGAGGACACTCATATCTAGGTAACTCAACTTAGGGGAGCCTCTAGCAATAGCTGTTATTCCATCATCTGTAATCAGGTAGCAACCGCTGACGTTCAAATGCTGCAGGGAGCATCCACGGCCAACAGCAAAGAGTGCATCATCCCCTACCCTGTATATTAAATCCGCTGCTATAAGATCCAAAATTTGTCTATTTCCATCCGGCAGTTGTCATCCACGATACAGGAATTTAAGATTATAGAAAGAAAACAGAAATGGAGAGACAAAGAAATGAAAAGAGAAGACGAGGGAGACATACTTGTCACAGAATCCGATGCTAAGATCCGTCAGAGATCTGCAGTTTTGACCAACAGATATGATGCCTTTATTTCCAACCTAGTGTCGAATAAGTAAAGAAAATGAATGTTTAAGATAGATTATGGAGAGTAATCTAACAGCAGCAAGAAAAATGTCACAAGAAGAACAATAATTCGATTGGAATACGGGAGATCACATGAAAACAATAATTCGATTGGAATGTTGGAGATCACATGAAGCACAACTATTCACCATGCTTCTCCTTTTCCACCCAGGAATAAAAGGGCATGGAAAAATGCAGTACGTCAATGCAACTAATTTGTACTTTGGTGCATCAGATCAGATGCATATAATGTAAGTTCGTTTCTTCTGCCCCACTAATCACCAAATGAACGTGAACCAGTACGTGCACCGCTTTAATGATGGCACCAAAACCTTATATGCCCAGTCAGAATCAACAAGATGAGTGCCATCACATGTCTCATACCCCAAAAGGATACATAAAGAAATAAAGACAATCAGTCAATAAAAATTGCTACCTCGTAACATCGACGAATATGAAGTTTCTTCAGATTTCTACACCCTCTAGCTATACTGCATATTGCATCATCTCCAATGTTTGCACAATCAACTAAGTGAATAGCTTGCAAATGTTCACAGCCTCTACCAACTTCAGAAAGGGCATGATCACCAATCTTTTGGCAGTACAAAAGTGCCAACTCAGAAAGATTCCTGCAGTTTGATCACAAAACAAATCTCTGCTTATCAACGCCTTGAAGCAATAGGCAAAAACCTAGATAATTATAAGTAAGAAATCTAAGTGAGAGAAACCTAGCTTGATTAAACAAATAGTAGTCTTACATCCACCTATCTAATATTCTAATCAGCAATTGCCATAACATTTCCTCAAAATAGCAAAGCTTTCTTTTTTATCTTCCTTTTTCCAATGCGCTACAAACTTGTCTAATCAAATCAAGAGATGGCGAGAACTACCATAAGACAAGTGGCGAGAACTAATAAGACAACTGGAAGGATGGAAACAAATCACAAGAATGAAAAAATAGTGATCATTTCTTACCTGCAGGATTTTCCAATAGACTCTATTCCAGATGTTTTGACATTGTGGCAGCCATTTACTTCAAGACGAGACAGTTCTACACAGCCACTTGCAATCGCTTCCAAGCCTTTATCACTCAAGAAGTGGCAATCACTCAGCGTGAGGTTTTTCAACCTTTTGCATCCCTTTCCAATAGCAGTTAGACTCCTGAAGGATGTAAATGGACAAAATTAGCATGATGCAATAAGCTCATAGGATCAACAAAGTGCAACATATCAGTGAGGAATCTACCACAAACAGCAATTTAAGCTAAAAGATTCCATATAACGAACAAAGTTCTTATATTTGCATCAAACTTGGTTCATAGATCTTAAACAAATTCAGTGACAAGCTGAGCATGAATGCTCTAGCTTGACAGTGAGTGTTGAGAATCTTATTTTAGGTATATTTCTCTGAAGATGTCTTTTAATGTAAGGTTATGCTTTAATATTAGAAGGTTCTAATATCATTAATTTTTACGCGATACTATATCTTTGCTACTCTTATATGAGGAGAAAGGCACCCTGGTGGATTCCAGATTATCTATACTCTCAAATATTTCTTTTCCTATTAGATAAGAGGTTACCGAGATAGCAGGAGCTAGAGAACTAATCCTTGCTGATCTGCTCCGCCATTAAGTCGGTTGAAAATTTCAAACCATAAATATTACTTGTTAAAGAAATACCAGTCTAGAGAAATAGCAGCAATAGAAATCACTGTTTTCAACGGACGAGACAAACGTGCTTGCACTTCATTACTCCATTTTTAATATTGATAAAATAAAAATGTATTATATTACTCACTCCGTCCCATATTATAGATCACATTTTCCTATTAAAATCCCAAAATATAGCCAATATATCATATTTAGTAACTTTTTCACATAAGAAAAACCAAAATAAATCACCATCTGTTACGGTACACCCACCACCTCCTTCCTCCTCCTCTCTTATTTTCTCTCCTAAATTCCACTATCACTTAAAAAAAATACTCTTTCTTCATCAAATCTCACAAAAATTCAACACACAAATAAATCCGGATTTCGGATCAAACTGTTCGCTATATTTTAGGACGGAGATAGTACTTTTTTTTCTGAAAAGCAAAAGTATTATATTACTTTGATCCAAGGAAACATAAAAAGGGCAGCATATGAAGAAAAGGAATAAATAAAAACTCGGTGACAAAAAGAATAACTCACTCATCAGTGAATCTTGGGAAACTATATAATGCCAAGGACTCCAACAGTGAACAGAAAGTTCCCACAGCAATCAGAGCCTCATCGGTAGCATTCAAACATTGCAGCTTCAGAACCTTCAAGAAACGACATCCTTTGGCCACAGCAAGCACTCCTTTGTTATTGATCAACTCTGAATCAAGTGAGAGTACTCCCAGATATTTACAGTTTGACCCAACCGCTTCTAATGCTACATCAGTTATTCTAGCACAGGCAGCTATCCCAAGAGACCTTAAAGAGTTGCCACAGCCTAGCACTAGCTCTATCAAACCTTTGTCTGTTAACCCTTCACAAAAGCGCAAGTTCAAATCTTCAAGTTGCTTGCAGCACTCACCAACAGTCCCTAAGCCCAAATCTCCGACATAAGACCCCTAGATAGAAAGTAAAAACGTTTAGCAAGCAATGAGTAAACTTAAACAAAGAAAGAGCACCATTAGAGCATTAGTAAGCCATCAATGTCAAATGATCAGAAAAATATGTGTATGCAAATGCACTGGTGTATAGTTTGCAGACAACCAAAGGTACAAAACAGGCATTAGTAGTGGGCGTTACTAGAGACAATTAAGTTGCATTAGCAACCACTGAAGTAAACGCTGCAAGCATAAATCTTCAGATAAGCAGGTACAGACAAAAAACACTGAACATGACATCAGATTACCCACCTAGCCGCTTAGTGCGGCAATCCCATCTTTAGAAATCACCGACAAGTAATTTCAAAATTCTGACTACCCCAATAAAAAGGAAAAATCACCGCTTAACAGTGGGGGAAATGAGGAATTAGGACGTGAAGCATCAAGCATAGTACAGACAGCTATGACCGTATGATTTCACATTTAAGAAGATTCAGACTTATTATGTTTCAAATTGCACATAGTTTCATATAAGACAAAGGGCTAACCTGCAAATCCAGAGATCTCAGGGATCTGCAGCTCTCGGCTACGTTCTTCAATCCAATATTAGATACATTTGAGCACCATATCAGACTCAGTTTCCCAAGATTGGGAAATCCTTTAGCAACAGCATTCAAGCCATTGTCTGTTAAGGAAAGTTGCTCAATCTTAGAATCTTCATATGCATATCTCCCCTTCTTGTAAGAACCTCGCGACTGTTTTGACTTATCACTAGATTGCCTCCCCGCCTGAGTAAAAATAACAACAAAAAACAACATATCAGCTTAAGTACAGTGCCACATCATCATTCCACAAATAGTAGTCAAGTAATGGAAGAGCAATGGATCCTATCTACTTTCCATGGCATTAGCATACCCAACAAGCGATCATATAACAAGTTCAGGGTCAACAAGACTACAAGTCCACGTGTTGAAAAGGAAAGGAAAGGAACATAATCACGCCAAGTGCAGTGTGTGAAGAGGGTACCCCTGTAAAGACAGAGTGATGTATACAGTCTTACCCTTATTTTTACATAAAGAGGTTGTTTCCTTATACCTTCGGGTGTCGAACCCCTAATCTTATGGTTAGAGAAAGAGATGAGCCAACTCTATTTTTACAAATCCCCGTGTTGCAATCACGCATATAATCTTCTCATTGTCTGCCAGTTTCCAAGGCACAACCCAAATCATCTTCTTAATCATATAACCAAAAACAAGACAGTACATTCTTTCATTAACATAGCTCTCTTATCAAATGTACATTGTCAATGCTAAAACAATCAACCTCATCGCTTAGCAGGTAGTTTGCAATCGCTGAATTTTTCAATAACAACAATCGATATTGAATATATCGCTTACGCTATCCTAAACATACAAACTCATAATTTCATGCCCTCAGCCCTTGATTATAATCACATCACACATGAAGCTTCAAAAATTATAATCATCCAATTTCCCTAACTAACAATAATCCTAAATATCCAACAAACACCATCAAATCACATTAACCTCACCGACGACGAGGCCGGAGTCGAAACCGAGAGCCGTTCATCGACGTACAGAGTCCTGACATTAGGAAACCGGTCCACGAACAACTCGACGATCTCGTCAGGGTTGCCGGAAGCGCCGACGCGGAGGGTGTCGCGGCTGATGCGTTCGAGGCGGAGCCAGCGGCGGCAGACGAGTGACGCCGCGTCGCGGGTCGATTTGGCGCCGAGATGTGAGAATATCTCGATGATCAGCTCGTCGGGGAGAGATGGGTTGATCTGATCGAGGCGTTTCATCTGGGGATTTTGGGGAAAGTTGAGATTTGGGGATTTGGGAAATTAGGGTTTCTGATTGGGGATTTCGTGGGGGTTGAGACTGAAGTGGGAATGAGGTATATGATTGTCTGATTTTGAGGTGATTGAAATATACGACAAACATAAAACGAGTGGGAACGAGGTATATGATTGTCTGATTTTGAGGTGATCGAAATATACAGACTAACATAAAACGAGGGTTACGATGTTTGATAGCATTGACAATTTTGATTTTATATTTTTGTTTTATTGATTAAAAGGATAAAATTATTTGATATTGATTTTTGTTTTTTAAATTGACGAAATAGAAACAAAAAATCAAAAAAATAATTTTTAATTTTTATTTTTTGTTTAATGTGAGTGCTAGCATTCAAAATTTCATTTATAAAAAAAACATCTTATTTCGTGAAGTGTTTTTGATTTTCTTTGAGAAAGACGGAGGAAAAGGATAAAGAGATATAGTTTTCATAAAAATAGAATCCCAGGTCCAAAAGAACTCGATGGAAGAGATAGGCTTTCTTACTTTTTTTGCCTTTTCAGTGATAATTCTTTGGGTGCATTCCAAGCCGATTATCCAACAATGCGTTAAGGAAGATAGACAGAATCAGATGCTTTTCCCAGGGCTTAATAGAATAGTCTTATTATACCGATCCTGTTTAACTATAGCTTATAACGTTTTTACGCTCTTATCGTGTCAGGACTCTGAAACCTTCTCATTATTGATTTTTTTTCTGTTATTGTTTTTGATTTTCATAGTTTTGTACAGTAAAACCAAACAACGAGTGTTTATTGTTCAAAATTATAGAAACCAAAATCAGTACTAGAAATAGAAAACGAATAGCAAAAACCAAAATTAGTTTACAAAATAAAATGATTTTGTTTGAAAAGAAGCTTGATACACTTAGGTTAAATAGGAAACAGAAACTAAAAACTAGTACATTTTCTTATTTTTTGTTTTTTTGTTTTATTTATTTAAAAAATAGAAAACAGAAAACGAAAAAATTATCCATAGGTATCATCTAACAAAAAAAACCCACTTTTTTTTCTTCGGTACCACCCTTTTGATTTTCTTTTCTTTTTTTTAAATCAAATCTCAATTTTATCTATTTTGAAAATTACATATTATTTATTTCTCTTTTTAAGAATTTGATTGAGATATTTATCTATGATTTGATTCATATATTCCTCATCCCATATCAGTTATCTCAATTACCCTTTCCTTTCTTCTTCTGGCCGTCATGCCCCCTCTGTTTCTTTCTCCCCTCTTCTTTTCTTCACCATCGGCCAGGGCATACTAACGACGGTTATCGGCTAAGGTTTATACGGTGTTTGTGCTTGTTGTTTCTCTGATGTTCTGCCGGAAATTGGTATTGTTTTGCCTCAGCTTCTTTATTAGCCTGTATCCACTTGATGTTGTCTATTGTTGTTTACAACCTTTAATGGTCCAAGAATATGCTGTATCTTAATGTCGCTGCATGCTATCTGAAAATGGGAGAATGCAAAAAGTCCATTGAAGCATGTGAGAAGGTATGTTTTCAACTTTCTTGTTAAACATCTAGCAGTTTTTGGCTTCAAACGTGATTACTGTTTCACTTAATCAGCTTGTTTCCTGGGTGTGTTGTAAATTGTAAATGTTGGCAGCTACTCATTTTACCATTTTGATGATGTGCTCTCGTCTTGTTACTATTCCAAGTATTGCCTTCTCGGCACTAGTTGCCTTGGCTGTGTGTTATTCATTGGCATAGTTTATGGTGGTTTTGAAGTAATCAAACCCCTAATTGTTTCCTGGCTTTTGTGATCTTGTACAGGTACTTGACAACAATCCTGTTCATGTTAAAGCTGTGTACCGCCGCCGCCGACTATTGGGTTTGAAACCACCGAGACGATTTTTGACCAGGACGTACTAACGATGGTTGTCGGTTAAGATTGACGACAATGATGACCTGCTAACGACGATTGTCTGCTAAGATTGACGACAATGATGACCTATTAATGAAGGTTGCCGGATAAGATGGTGACAATGATGACGTACTGCACATCAGTACGTGGTTTCATGATTACAGTACGTGAGCGTGATCGATGATGGTTTCCACTAAAGCGTTTGAATTTGAAATTTAATTTTGTTTAGAAAAACCAATATCTTATGTGGTTTTATTAGAAAAGTAAATATGCTGTTTAAATGTTAGAATAAATATTGATGATAGTTTTCAAGTGAAGGGCTGAGGTTCGAATGGTATGTTCCGAAAATTATTAGAATAAATATTGATAGGTACGTACGGGGAAAAAAATAAGATGGGATATTTTTGTGTAATTAATTTTTCATAGGGATACCTATGGAGAGTTCTTCCCCAACAAAAAACAGAAGTGATACCAAATATTTCTGTTTCATCTGTCAATGAAATAAAAATAAAAAACAGAAAAAAAACGATATCAAACAGGTCCTAAATAGGTGTTGGGCTCGGTGTAAGTTGACCTTTTTTCTGATCATGTAATTTTTTGTAAAGAACTTTAATAATGTGAACATGGAGGATGTCACAACGGAACACGTATTCCAATGATTTCATGTCACGATGTTAGCTTTGACTAGATATAATAGCCAGGACAAAGCAAAAAATCCAGACCAAATTTCTCAATGTTGAATGATAAATTCATCACCAAGTACAAACACAGATGACATCGATGGAGAAACCAATAAGCTCGAAATGTTTAGTAGTAACAAGTGCAAACAACTACTCCTCACTATACAAAGGAAGTTGCAGAACATCACATACAGCGCAAGTGTTGTAGATCATAGGACTTGACCACTCACTGTACGCTTTCATAGGTCTCATGTAATCAATCCATGAGATGAATGTTTCTTGCTATCTCGACCACAAACTGCTCTTCCAGCACTCTACAATGGTGGTTCCGTTTGAGCATGTCCTGGTTGCAATTGAACTCCTCGATCTTCACAAACGGGCAGTAGCTGCATACGGTTCGAAGCCGCATGAATACTATCCTTGAAAAGTACCTCGTTGTGCTTGCAAATGGCTGCACTGACCAATAATAATCATCATAAGGACGGCGTGCAGATTCTGTAGAACTTTCATGCAGCTGAAGTCCTAGGGATGTCGGAGAGCAGAAGGATCTAGGGTCAGCTGTTGCCCACTATGCCAGTGACTCCGATGATACAGGGGGCAATCTGATGCCTCTTCATGGCTTTTTGTTTCCTTCCAACTTCTGCAGGTAAAAATTTTCAAATTTTTATTAGTTTCCAACTTCTGCAGGTAAAAATCACATTGTCAAATTCCTTTATTAGTTTCCATTTTTATTTAATTTTTCTTATTAAGAGTTTCCAGTATTTCGAAACTCAATTACCACGTACAACAGAAAGTAGACCAGCTCATCATTGAACCAGCAGAACAGAAAATTTAATGATCAGATGCTCAAACTCATACATATATGCACTGATAATATTTGTTAGTGCAAAGACAACATGCAGTAAAAATATGTTTACAAAAACAGTGAATGTATAAACCAAAGCAGATTCAGGGGAGTCTTGCCTTGGCTGTGCCGACAGCTCCAGACAAACACCAGCTCGGCTTTGTTTGACTGATTAATGTAGAGAGCTGAGACGATCACACATTTCACTGCGATTAGATAAGTACGATTTGTTGGAGTTGACAACACCAACCCAAATCCAAGCCCAAGTATAATACAAAGTACAAGTCCAAGGCCCTTAACTCTTAGATATATTGTGTAGATTGTTATAAGGATAGGTTCTATAATATTTTCTAGAATGTCCTATGAAAATATCTATGAGAATATTCCTAGGATTGTTTTTGGAGAACTCTAGAGAGTTTCTCCTATCCGTTGGATCGTTGTAATCCTCACCGTCCATTAGAGAAGATGAGTTATACAAATAGGGGTTATGTCATTATTGTAAGATAATCCAAGACAAGTAAAAGTCTCCAAAGTGTAAGAGTGAGTGTTGTGGAGGAATTATTTTTGAAGAAAGCCTTTTAAAAAATAGGAGGGTCCATTTTTACAATATCAGTAAAGTGTCTTATTTTTATCACTTTCTCATCCTCATAAAGTCAACAAGAAATATGTATCATCAACAAGCAAAAGGGTAAGATGAATTTTTCTTCTTCTTCTTCATTGTTTTCACCGAGTTTGGTTTGTCAAGTCTGAAAAGAAGGTAAAATGAAGGAAAAAGAGCTCCACTGAAAGAGAGAAAAGATTGGATGTATATGTATAATGTAGTGCAAAAAGTTACCTGGTGCAGAATCCTAATTCCAAAAACTGAGTCATCTCTTCAAGCAAAGTCATTCAGCTGCCGAGTTCAAAGGACCAGAGGAGAGCGACTAGAGTTCGCCAATAATAAAACTGCAGCCTTGAGTCATACTCACTCCCTTAAACGAATCGTGCTATGCCCAGGCTCTTTCATGACGCCAATCACCTTCATCGAATCCCTTGTCTTCCCAACCTCAGACCAGAGTTGTTTTGCTGCACTAATGTTAGACAAAACTGTATGTGCAAAGGAATCATTCGGTTCTAAACGCAAACAATGCTGTGCGGCTCGATAAGCAACGTGAAAATTCTCATACGCTTCACAACAGGAAAGGAGGGACTTCCATATCCCAGGTTCATCAGTAAATGGTGAGCACAGGAGGAATTCCTCCGCCTCGGCAACATATCCAGCACGACCAAGAAGGTTGACCATGCACGTGCAGTGTTCTATGGAGGAAGGGATCCCATAATGATGGGTCATTAACCTGTAATACTGTTTACCATCTTCGACCAATCCTGCATGTGTGCAAGCAAGCAAGATCCCAACAAATGTCACAGCTGTTGGGGAGACTCCATAATCATTCATATCTTGGGAAAGCATTAGTGCGGCACTCGAGTAGCCATTTTGAGCAAATCCCATTATCATCGAGTTCCAAGACACAACATTTTTCTCTGGTAAACTACAGAAAATACTATATGCATCTCCGATTAGCCCACATTTCGAGTACATGTCTATCAGTGCACTTCCGACAAATATCTTATTCTCAAGCCCCATTTTCATCATATGGGCGTGCAAAATTCTTCCCAGTTCGATATTCACCAGGGTAGTCACTGCCTTTATGACACTGGAGGCAGAAAATTCATCTGTACTTTCAGACAGCTTATGCAATTCACAATATAACTCAAGGGCTCTCTTCAATTGGTTATGGTGCACAAACACCGATATCATTCCAGCCCAAGAAATAGCATTTCTTTCATGAATCAAGTCAAAAGCTCGCAATGCACTATCAAGATCTCCACAACTTGAGTAGAAGTTCACTATTGAGTTTCCAACTGAAACATTTAGGTCCAAACCTAGAAGAATCGAGTCACAGTGAGCCTGTGCCCCTTCCAGCAATGCGCAAGATGCAGCACAAGAGGAGAAGAGGCCAAGAAGCGTGCATGAGTCAGGTTTCATTTCCTTGAGCCTTAATTCCTTGTAGGCTCTCAGTGCCCCTTCATGAGCACCACACAAACCGTAGCCATTGATAAGAGCATTATAAGAAACCAAGCTTATTTTGCTCATTCCATAAAAAGATTTCTCTGCATCATCGATGGCCAAAAACTTCGAGTACATGTCAACAAGTGCTGTCCCGACATAAAGATCTGATGAAAATCCAAGTTGCAGAGTTTTGGCATGAAAGCACCTGCCTAATGCACAATCAAACATCATTGTTGAAGCCTGTATGACGGAAGAAAAAGTTGAGTCATTTGGGGGAATCCCACCACGCGGCATTTGACGAAAGAGATCCAATGCTTCTTCCCCTTCGTCATTTTGAGAATAGCCACCGAGCATGGTATTCCAGACAACAATATCTCGGTACTCCATACCATCAAAGAGGCATCGAGCACTGGTTACCCTACCACATTTACAGTACATATCAACAAGAGAGCCACCAACAAAAATATTGAAATCAAAACCAGCCTTAATTGTAAAACAGTGAAGAGATTGACCTGATCTCAGAAAACTCATTTTAGCACAAGCATTGACAACAGTAGCAAGAGTAAAATCATTCACCAACACGTTCCAGTCTCTGCAATCCCTCTTCAAGCGAGCAAACAAACTACAAGCCTCTTCTCCCAACCCCCTCTGTGAAAATCCAGAAATCATCGAATTCCACAGGACAACATCTCTTTTAGGCATCTCGTCAAATAATTTTTGAGCATCATAAACATCGCCACATTTGGAATAGACACCGATCAACCCACTTGAGACAAACATCTGTTTCGAGTACCCTTTCTTCAGAGCAAGACAGTGCAATCCCATACCAAAGTTTTCATCCATCGATGTTGTGCAAGCACTTAGGACGGTTGACAAGGTTATTTCATTGGGCTCAACCCCAGATCTTCGCATATGTCGGAAGCAATACAAGGCGTTGTCACTTAGCCCTTTACGCAAAAAAGACTTGATCTTAGAAGTCCACTGCACCACATTATAATCCAACATTGTGCTCCAGTTTGATGGTTTAGTTCAATCTGTTAGCTGTGAATAAGCCAGAAAGAATCACCATAAGCCCATGAACAAGGTGGTTCAGGGAAACAATTTACACCCATAACAACAGAATCTCCCCAACATAATGCCTCCATTATTTGCATATTGGAGACTTCATCCAATAACAAGAGAAGATAACAATAAGCAATTCACCACGAATAGAACATAGCTCAGAGACGGGAAGTCGGGAACAATTGGTTATTGACATATGATTGAAATGAGAGTACCCGATACTTGTACATGTACGAGTATATAACTACATTGGAGAAATCAGATTTGATTGTAAAACAGCGATTCAACCGATTTCTGAACCTACTTTACTTCCCTCGACCGACTGACTCTGCCTATCAATTCCTGCAACATCAATTCCATTTCAAGCATAGATCACTCGTGTTTACGAGCATATTAAACCACTGGTTCTAATTCAGAATTTATTGACAATGAATAAAATAACCCAAAATTTATATATATGATTGTATTGATTTTTCAAATTGCAACAAGTAGAGTACTCCCAACAGAGCAAACAACCAGTGTGCTGAACCAATATGAAACCCGTAACATGTTACGTGGAACGACCACTATGACTTCTTGGGTGAATCAACAAGTTGCCACTTACCAGTAGTTCAATTAGACTACAAAAGCCCTGTCAAATAACCACAACTGCGATTGCGCTCACTCACTCGTCTGTGTACCTAACTCCATATAATTGCAATCAGAAGTCGAAATAAAGAGCAAATTGCAACTTAAATATAGTTATAAAAGCGGTACCTGAAGAGTCCGGCGATCGGACTTCGAAAGGGTGAGTGAGAAATCCCTCGTAGCTAGTGCGGAGAGAGACGAGGGAATATGAATTAGGATTTGTAGATGAAGTAGTTGTGTTGGGCGACTGAATTTCTACTTCAGCAAAATAAAACTTTGGCCTCAGTTGGACTGTCTGATGGTCATGCTAGCTTGAGTAATTGGGGATTTGTGGAAGATAGATTCCAGTACTACATATGAACCAAATTTGTATTAGGAAAAAAAATATCAATTTATATGATGAGATAAATTTATCGTGAAATATCAATTATATTATAAATTATATATTTTCGTACGATTTTGGTTATTGAATAAACGAGCATAGTTAAAATAAGAATAAAATTCATCAAAGTACATGCTGAATAATGACTTTTTAAAAAAATATTTTTCATGGATACAGGGAGTGATAAAAGTGAATTGTGACGGAAATATTAAGTGTATCAGAATATATATTCTTTCTCTTTTTTCGTATTCACAAGAATCTAACATCCAAACTGTTCCACTAGTACCATATAATTTAAATTGAGCCTTTGAGTAGGTCATTCTGGAATTCATATTACGCCTTATTCTGATATGAGACACTGTATTATTGACCTGGGTTTGGAAGATTTGCGTGCATCTGGTATGTTTCATGCATGAAATAATAATCAAGGCAAAGATGCCTAGATGAGAATTAAGTTGGATCGAGCTATGGATAATTTCAGATGGTTTGAAGTGTACGGTGATTCTGAAGCTATTTTTCTTTCTCCTAGCCTCTCAGACCATAGTCTCATTGTGGTTAATGCTCTGGTAAGGAAAATACACAACCAGGGGTCTTTCAAGTTTCTGAACATGCGCATTAAGGTCCTTTCCTTTCTTTCCACTGTGAAGAAGGTATGGGAAATCCAAGCCCATGGTCATGTGATGCAATGTTGTCAGATCCAAACCGTTCATTGAACCTGAAATTATAATAGACGGATGGATCATTGGTTAAATCATATTTGAACTGTTATCGAAATGTGACATAATAATTACGTCATATATATCTTATTATATCCAAAAAATACATATGCTATATAAAAGTATGACGAGTATAATATAGTTTTAGAATAATTAACACAAAATAATATGATATTATAAAATAAAGCGTGGAATAATGTAACATGAAAATAAATATAACTATCAATTAATCTAGACATTAATCTAATAACAATTTAAAGATCAAATTGTCATAAAAATAATTTAAACTATCTTTATTGACTTCATATATAGTAATTTTACATATTTAAAAGAAAAATATTGTAAAAGATTTGAAAAAATAAAAGAAAATGGTGAATGAATGATTTTGTAATTGACCCGTCCAAACACGGAAACATCCGGATCAACGGATAGAACTGTTCAACCATCGAGTCAACGATTTTTTAACGGGTCAATTCAACAGTGGGTCAATGGGTTAACCTGGACTGTTTCTTGAATTGGGTCATAGGTTTCGGGTCGACCCACCCGGCCGGCCGGGGTTTAATAACATTGATGCGATGCATAGAGTGGTGACAAAGTTAAAAAAACTGAAGCCTATTTTAAAGAAGATGCATGTTGATAACATGTCTGATATTTCACTAAGAGTGTAATTGACTAGGGATGATTTATGCTTTGTTCGAAGGAAGCTGGCAGCCAGTTTCCCTCAACAGGATCAAAGGAGAGAGTCTATGCTTAGGGATCAGCTCTCTATGTTATTGGTTGCTGAAACTGCTTCTTCAGGCAAGTACCCAAGGCAAAGTGGTACACAGGAATTGATAGGATTCTAAATATTTTGCTTTGATTTGGGGGGAGAGAAATTCCTACACTCATAAATGGTTAGGGTGATTTAATATCTGGTACTGATGATATTATTCAGGAGTTGTTTTCATTTCATAAGAAGATGTTAGGGGAAGAGCTGCCTAGATCCCTTAATGTTATTCTTAGTATTATTCAAGGACCTTCGCTTAATTCAGATCATATTGGTAGCTTCGAAATGCCATACACAAGAAGAAAGATAGAGCTTGTTTTAATGGAAATGGATGATGATCGTGTCCCAGGTCCTGATGGATAGACATCACCGTTTTTCAAGAGATATTGGCCTATTAGAACATCTCCAATGGAGGTGCTATATGGAGTGCCACAGCTAAAATATAGTATTTTTTCACATTATTGCACTTAAATGGACCATATTTTGTCATGTTAAATTTTGAGAATGCTAAAAGTGATATTAAATCCAATTTCACCAATTTGTCCTTTGTCTAAAAAAGAAACACAAAAGAAAAAGGAGATGGTTAAGAAATGCTATAATATAGCATGATATCTTTGAAACAACGTTACTAACTTATGACAATTTGACATTGTACGTTACAAAAATATAGGTTTATTTTGCTAAATATGACATGTACCATTGCAGATGCTCTTATTCGTCAAGAGGTTAGTCGAGCTATATATCCTTGATTTTTATTTTTCACACAGGAAAACTGCTTAAGCATGTTAATGGCACAGTGATAAGTCTCATTCCTAAAGTTCCTCAAGCTTGCAAAGTTGGAAAATTTCGGCTTATATCATATTGTAATGTATTATGTAAGCTGATCTTGAAGGTTTTGGCCAAGAGAATTCAGAAAATACTGTCTTATATAATTTCTGAACTTCAAAATGCTTTTGTAAAGGGGAGATATATGTTGGATAACATTATGTTAGTTCAAGAACTTCATTTTAGTTATGAAAGGAGTTTTGTTTCACCACGATACATGGCCAAGATAGATTAGCAGATAGCGTATGATTCTTTGAATTGGTTCTTTACTGTTGAATTGCTAGTTGATTTCCAGTTTTATGCTGTTTTTTGAAGCCGTCTGATGCAGTGTATTACTACACCTTGGTTTTCTCTTTCTATAAATCGAGAAACACATGAGTTTTTTCAAGGAAATAGAGGACTACGCCAGGGTGATCCAGTATCACTTTATGTAATTGGCTTGGCTATTGAATATTTAGCAAGGAGTTTTGTCCAAATGAGCAGGCAAGATGGCTTTTCACCCTCGCTGCAAGAAAGAGAAAATTTTGCAGTTGAGCTCTGCTGATGACCTGATGGTGATGTGTAAAGCTACCTTTCAGAGTTTGTTTTTAATTAAGCAGAGGTTGATCTCTTGTTCTGCAACTTCTGGTTTGGTGGTAAATCAGGCCAAGAGTTCTGTAATGATAGATAGGTAGGGTGTCTAATACAGTTAAGGAAGAGCTGGCTACTATGATGGGGCTCAAGATTGGTGCTTTGCCTGTTAGATACCAAGGCATTCCAATTTCTGCTCGAAGGCTTCATGCGAAGGAGTACCAACCCTTCGTTGATAGGGTGACGAAGAGAATTCAGTCATGAAAAGCTAGACTTCTTTCTTATGTTGGTAGGATTGACCTAATCAAATCAGTTATGTTGGATATTCAATTCTTTTGGTTTCAACATCTTCTTATTCTTGTCGCGGTGTTAGAAATGGTTCAGAGCCTTTTCGAAGTTATTTGTGGACAAGAAAGGCTAAAGGAGGTTCGAGAGCTTTGGTGGCTTGGGATGATTTATGTGTTTCGAAGAAAGCAGGAGGGCTTGGCTTGTTTCAGTTAAAAAGCTGGAATAAAGCACTGTTATATAAGTATATATGGACCGTACAATGTAAGGAGGATAGACTGTGGGTCTTTTTTTTTGAAGGGGCATGATTTGGTTGTAGCTAAGATTATTGATTATTGGTTATGGAAAAGCTTAATGAAAATTGGGTGTGCCCGTTCCCGAGAAAAAATAACAATGATGAAAGTCACATTTCACACAAAACATAACATTATATGATCATCCATTCTTTAGTTTGAAGCCTTTGGTGTACAAAGCAGAAAAAATATACACATCAGCGCTGAAATGTCACAAGTCATGCTCCGCGGTTCACAAGTCGGAAAACTCTCTCAATTTCTTTGATGATCATCTCCTTCTCTTCTTCAAGCTGTTCTTGTTCATCCTCGTTACCTGATCCAGAGAAAATTGAAGAGTTAATCTTCAAAGGTTCATACCGATTTCAGGACATGCGTATCACATGCAGACCCATGAAGTAGTTACACAGTACAAACCCTTTGGAATAGAAAGACTATTAAGGAGATCCAACAGTTTTTCATGGTTCTTCGCCAGGATAATCTTGATCTCTTGAGACTTGTTGGGGTTTGCGACGAACTCCTTAAAAATACGGAATGCAGAATTCTGAATATTTTTGCTCGAATCCTGCTCAAGTCATAACAGTTCAGCACAGAACGAGAAACAAAAAGTCATTTTCAATGTAGCGACCAGCAAAAGATCTCAAATTTTCAAACGATGCACTGTTGGTGCTGCACTGTAGATTGAAAATTTTATTCCATAACTTATTGAATGTATACAATCAGATTTTAATTATAAAATAAACTAAAACTTGATTATAAGCATTCCTCAACTTACAATAAAATTTTCTAATTCATAGTACAAAATAGTCAACATGAAGTATTTACGGCAATTTTTACGGTGCTGCTGCAGCATACATGTATTTCCGATTTTCAATTTGTCTCACATCGACTGATGTCTTAATTGCAACCTGGATCATTTATGATCTCAAAGACCTATTAACAATTCTACCAGTGATCCCAAAGCAGAAAAGAACTGTAATTGCAGATCATATGAATCATGCAAGGCTGGTATAAAGCAAGAGAAGTGACTAGCTAGATCCCTCAACTCAAGTATCGAGATTATGCTGTCAAAAAGATAAGAAGCTAATGGCCTGTTTGATATTATATCTGTTTCTAAATTTTTGTTTTTGTTTCCCTGACTGATGAAACATAAGTGTTTGTTTCTGATTTTTGTTTTTGAAATTGATAAAACGAAAGCAAAAATTAAAAAACAAAAAAAAAAAGATTTTCAGTTTTAGTTTCTTGTTTCATCTGAGTATATTATTCGACATCTCCTTTACAGAAAATCATTTTATTTTGTAAAGTGATTTCGATTTTCGTTATTTGTTTTTTCTTTCTGATATTGGTTTTGATTTTTATAATTTTGAGCAGCAATACCAAATAACCCTAAAACTTCTGGTTCATGCCCTCTTGTTTAGATGTGGCGAAATACGTGAGAAAACCAAAAATCAGAGTGAAGCGGGAAGTGGATGAGAGGAACATCACACACATCTAAGAAAACAACTGCAAAAACACCCCACAAGAATAATCTTAACAAAGTACATGTAACTGCTTTGATTATCTTCCACCGTAGCAAGGCTTGGATAGCAATAGAAAATGCAAAGAACTTGAATCAGAAAAATGTTATTGATACCTTTAGTAAAAGGTATGATGACTTTCAGATTTCAGATTTCTAGAATGTAGCGCTTCATGACCAGTGAATTTTGAGGTTCTAAAAGGAAATCTGTGAGAAGCTAGTAACCATCCAGACACGGTTAGTAACTTTATTAAGTTTCCAAACATCTCAGATGGAAGGATACTAGCCACAGTTTGGCTAACCTTCAAAGATTGTCTTCTCGCCACGTAGTTAGGAGAAGTCAAAAGCCTTTCATACATATCAAAGAACT
>JAOVYX010017389.1:0-35022 GCA_035668315.1 Drosera spatulata
AATACATTCTCACTATTTGTTTGACTACTCTCATTAAAGACACATTTCATATATTCTGTCTTAGTTCTACTGATCCTTAACCACTTACTTTTCAATGCCTCCCTCCAAGTCTCAAGTTTTTTCTTCATCTCTTCTTTCGTATCGTCCACCAAAGCAATATCATCAGCGAAAAATAAACACAAAGATACTTCATCTTGTATATGCCTAGTGAGATCATCCATTACTGAGGCGAAAAGGTATGGGCTCAAAGCTGATCCTTGGTGTAAACCCACTTTAATAGGAAAAGCAGTCGGGTTCGCACATATGTAACACCTTCTTCATACATGTCTTTCACAATCTCGATATACCTACCCGTCGCTCTCTTCTTTTCTAAAGTTTTCCAAATCATTTTTCTTGTAACTGAATCATACGTCTTTTCCAGATCGACAAAAACCATATGTAAATTCTTCTTTTCTCTTCTAAAACGTTTCATTACACATCGCAAAATGTAAATAGCTTCCATAGTTGACCTACCAGACATGAAACTAAACTGATTCTCAGTCATCCCTGTGCCTTTTCTTAACCTTTTCTCTATCACTTTCTCCCATAACTTCATATTGTGACTCATATGTTTGATTCCTCTATAATTGGAGTAGTTTTGAACATCTCTTTTGTTTTTTGTATGTGGGAATCAAAATACTCCTTATCCACTCATAAGACATCTTCTTACAACAACAACAACAATAAATTAAGCCTTTATCCCGTCAAGTGGGATCGGCTATATGAATACGACGGTGTCATTTCAATCTGTCAATCAGACATCTTCTTATCTATCAAAATTCTATTAAAGAGTTTTGTCAAGCAATTAACTCCTCCTATCCCAAGACATTTTAAAGCTTTGATCGGGATTTCATATGGACCCATAGACTTTTTTGAGCTTATCCGTTTTAAAGCCTCCTTAACTTCCTCTGTCCTAATGCGACGAAAGTAACATCGATTCATCATCACATCTACATTCTCACTTGTTTCATTCAGAGACACTTCCCTTGTGCAATTAAAGAGTTTGTCAAAATACTCTCACCATCTTTCCTTAATGTCCTCATCAACCGTAAGAATATGCTCGGTATCGTCCTTAACACACTTTACCTGACCTAAATCCTTAGTTCTTCTATCTCTTGATCTAGTTAACTTAAAGACTTCTTTTTCTCCCTCTTTTGTGTTCATTCTTTCATACAACTTCTCATACGATTTATTCTTCGCATCGCTCACAGCATATTTAGCTTCTTTTTTGGCACGCCTATACTTCTCCTAATTTTCATCACTGTGACATTTAAACAGAACCTTATGACATTTAAGTTCCACCATTTTGTCCTTATGAGATTACATTTTATTTTCTTCTTTTCTATTTGAGACAGAAATACATCTATAACTAGCAAACGATGTTAAGTGGTCAACATTCTCCTAAGATAACCTTACAGTCCTTCCAATCCTTCAGATCTCTTCGCCTCATAAGAAAATAATCAATCTGAGACTTGCATAAACCACTCTTAAAGGTTATCAAATGTTCTTCACGCTTTTTAAAGAAGATATTCGCAACCATAAAGTCATGTCTCAGCAAAATCCAATATACTTCTCCCTTCTACATCTCTCACCAAAACCAAAACCTCCGTGAACCTCCGAGTAACTATCTTTCTCCTCACCGACATGTCCATTTAGATCCCCATCAATAAAGACTTCTTCCCTCTCAGGGATCGACTCCACTACTTCATCCATGTCTTCCCAAAACTGAACCTTAACATCTTCTCCAAGACCTACTTACGGGGCATAAGCATTTACCACATTAATCACTTCCTTCCCAATCAACACCTTAATAGAAATCACCCTATCTCTCCAACGCTTGATACAAACCACATTTTCTACCAACTCTTTACGCATAATTATACCAACTCCATTCCTAGTCCGACTTTGACCGCAATACCATAACTTGAATCCCGTACTTTGAATAAGCTTAGTCTTATTTTTAGTCCACTTCGTCTCTTGTAAGCAAGCGATATGAATCCCTTTTTTAACCTACTACCTCTAAAAATTTTCCATTCATGGTCACAATGTTCCAATTAGCTAAACAAACTCTATTTTTTTGGACTAATTTCTTTAACCGCATCCGTCCGTTATGCTGAAACCCTTGTTCATTTTTCACTACATTCGGGGCGTCGATGTAGCGGCCTTTGCTCATTTTTCGAAACGCTCAGGCCGTGCAACATGTCGCTGCTGAGATACGCCCCAAGAAAATTTTCACAAATCGAAACTTCTTCTATGTTATCCCCATAAATACGTTCAGTAAAGTTACATACATGTGCTGAGATAATATAGGTTTTTATTCCCCAGAGACAAAATCATTTCCCTGTTTTAAATAGTTTCAACAAATAGTATCCATTCCAGCAGATATGCCCCATAAGCATGGGTGCGAGGAGGTGCAAACATTCAGAATTTGGTCCTCTTCAAGGACAAAGATTCAGAATGATCACTAAATTGGGAACCAAACAAGAGATCTTAGATATACTCATACTAGCACCGATTTTACGAATTACTAGTTACCAAATATCCACTTTAGTGCAAAAGGTCAATACGCAAAACTCAACATGAAACACAATTTCGTAAGCTACAGTCTAATAGCAGTTCGATAAGCTACACTTTATCACAGTACACGAGATGCTAGAGCATCCTATAGTTAACTCAGATCTGGAATTAAATTGGTAAAACATTTTACAAAGAACTTATACCTTGACAATGGACAATTCAGAGTAGACAACCAAGTAAAATTAAATGAGATAGTGGATCTCATTTCAAATACCTTGACAATTGGTGCAGGGTCAATTCGACGAAGGCTGGACTATTTCTCTAAAATATATTCAAGCTTTCATACAGTAAGTAGACACTACCAATAGCACTACAAACCCTTTAATAATACACGAGGAATACCACAATCAAACTGAGAAGCAGAGTTCCTAGGCAAGGAACAAGGTGAGCACATCTCCAGATTCGAGCAAATTCTATGTAAAAGTCAGCATTATCATCAACATTCAAGCTTGAAACAAGGAGCAGCAAGTACAATTTGCATTCCAAATGTTAATCATAAGGGTAGCAAAATCAAAACTCGCGAAAAAGCCATGTGCTATGACGTCACACAAACTTCCTGTGATAACCTAAGGATCATTATCCGTATCCCAACATCGAGAAATGCACCGAATGCCTCACGAGCGATTCATACAGATCTTTGGTCAAATTTTATCAAATACTCAAATAATCGAAAAACACATAGATAATCTTTTACCTAATTCACACAAATCTCTGTAATAAGGACGAGACCTCACCTGCTTGGCCTTGTACCCAAGACGGCGAGCCTTATCGGGGCGAGTGGGACGAGTAACCCCAACAATGGAAGGAAGCTGACGATACTCCCAGCATCGGACCCACTGGATGAACCTCATCACATCCGACTGCTTCTTTCTCCATAGCTACGACACGTACTTGTACGCCCCTATCAACACACATTCACACACACATACACCAATCAATCAACCATTTCAGAAATGAGAAGAGGAAGAACGTGACAGAAAGAGAGAGTACCCATGGCCGCCGCGGCTGCCGCTGCGATGCGATTAGGGTTTGGGGAGTGTGAGCTGTTATTGAATGTCTCCGAGCCTTGAAGGGTAATGGGCCTGATTGAGAAGGTGTCCGGAGGATTGGAGGATACAGGGACGGAATACGGCCTGCAGAAGTGACTGGGCTGGGCCGGTAAACTCCTCTTCGTTTTCCTTTGTAAGAGCCGGTCCAACCGTGTCACGGTTGGTTCGAACCGGACGGATCGGTCTGTGTTTAATCGCAATCCATTTCGAGTTGAAAGCAGAAATTCAAGTTATTGAACCTTACTTTCTACTCGAACACCATCTTGGGCTTGGATAAGATGAGAGAACCAAACACAGATTGCAGCGCCACCGCTGATGAAACCTCCAGCAATTTATCAACCCACGATTCCGATGAAGGCATTAAGCGCAAATCCACCTTCGATGGAAACGACGCTGCTATCTCTTCAATGGACCAGTCCCCATCGAGGTGTTATTTCCCCCTTTCAATCCCTTCAACCCACCAACACGAACCTCAAAACCAAAAGGGAATGTTCCATATCGAGAAGCCGACCAACGAATGCAACTAACAAAATCACTGCCGCGAAGAGGAGAGCAACAAGGAATGATGAGAAAGAGGAGATGGAGTCGAGGTTTCGGCGCCTAGAACAGATGGTAGGCAGTGGAGGAGGACGGTATAATATCCCCCACGTGGATTGGTGCAGGGAATTGATTCACGGATCATGTAGGATAGGCGAGGCGAGTAAGGCGAATTGGGTGTTGAAGATTCTAGAGAACTCGGGTTATGTTCCTGACGTCATCACATATACCGTAGTGATCAAGGGGCATTGTAAGGATCGGAATGTCGATAAGGCGCTCCAGGTGTTCGACCGCATGAAGGTTGCCCCGGATGTGTTCACTTATAGCATCTTATTGAAGGGGTTATGTGACGCCGGAGAGCTCGATAGGGCGGTCCAGCTGTTTGACGGGATGAAGGTTGCCCCCAACGTCGTGTCTTATAGCACGTTATTGAAGGGGTTATGCGACTCTGGGCAGCTTGATAGGGCGCTCGAGCTGCTCGACCGCATGAAGGTTGCCCCCAACGTGGTCACTTATAGCACCTTATTGAAGGGGTTATGTGAGTCCGGGAAGCTTGATAGGGCGCTCCAGCTGTTTGACGAGATGGACGTTACTCCCAACGTGGTGTCTTATAGCACGTTATTGAAGGGGTTATGCGATTCTGGGAAGCTTGATAAGGCACTCGAGCTGCTTGACCGCATGAAGGTTGCCCCGGACGTGGTGGCTTATAGTACACTGATGAAGGGATTGTGTGACTCCAAAAGGCTTGATAGGGCCATGGAGCTGCTCGATCGAATGAAGGTTGTCCCCAACGTGGTCGCTTATAACACCTTATTGAAGGGGTTGTGTGACTCTGAGAAGCTTGATAGAGCGCTCAAGCTGCTCGACCGCATGAAGGTCGCCCCGGACGTGGTGTCTTATAACACGTTATTGAAGGGCCTATGCGACTCCAAGACTCTTGATAGGGCGCTACAGCTGCTGGATCGCATGATTGTTGGCCCGGACGTGGTCACTTATAACACCTTGTTGAAAGGGTTGTGCGACTCTGGGAAGCTTGATAGGGCGCTCAATCTGCTCGACTGCATGGAGGTCGCCCCAAACGTGGTTTCTTATAGTACACTGTTGAAGGGATTGTGTGACTCCAGGAACCTTGATAGGGCCATGGAGCTGCTAGGGCGGCAATTGAAGAGTGGGTGTTGCCCTGATATTGTTACCTATAATATCTTGCTGAAGGGGATTTGTGAGGGGAGGGGAGTAGAAAAGGCGTCGGAGTTCTTGGATGAGATTAGGAGAAGGGGTTGTAACCCTGATGTTGTCACGTATAATGCTCTCGTTGAGGGGCTTTGTAAGGAGGGAAGGTTGGATGACGCGATCAAGCTCATGAAAGAAATGCCTTCGACCTATGGGTGTAACCCTCATGTTGTCACGTATAATATTCTCGTAGAGGGGTATTGCATGGAGGGAAGATTGGATGATGCGATCAAGTTCGTGAAAGAAATGCCTTCAACCTATGGTTGTCAGCCGAACGTCATCACTTATTACACCATCATTCAGAGTCTGTGTCACACTGGAAGATGGATGGATGCGGAGAAGCTCTTGGTCGATATGACTGGGAAAGGATGTTCACCAGATGTAGTCACTTTAAATAGAATGATCAATTCCTTGTGTAAAAAAGGGATTGCATCGGAAGGTCTGATTGAAGAGGCTCGAAAGTTGCTGCATAGCTGGGTGCTAGAGGATGTGTGAATTAGACCTCGACCAAATATATGCGGCAATGAAGATGTTGCAAAATTAAAAACATGCAACTTCATTCAAGAAAGCGCATGTATCATACTTTGTTCTTACAATTATGCCACCCTGTATTTTTTATTCTACTTTGCCTTGGTTCAACATTTCTAGGTACTTATATTACTCTTGGCTAGGTTTCTCGAGATGTTTGGTTGCAGGGACGAATCAAGGCTGTCAGCGCATCACTTGAAGCGTCCGATAAAGGTCTGGTAGTTCGATGACTAGCTGTTGCTGTGGCCGTTACTGCTTTTCTTTGCACTAGCAATAAACTCCTGCTTTCGCAGCAAACAGATACCTCATTGCTTCACACTTCTTGATAAATCTTGCGATGAATGAAGATAACTCTCTTCTGAGTTGATTATTCAATGCAGTGATTGTTGGTTTAATCTTCCATGAACTATCTCTACCGGGATTCTATTCTGGGTATTCAATCTTCTCTGTCAAGAGTTCTTTGAATGCAGAGACTGGGCTGAAACTGTTCCTATTTCCTCAGACTGCTTGTGTGTGAAGGTCTAGACATACACTATGACACTAATATCTGAAGAATTTGACTCCTGGTGTGAACCCCGGCGTGATCTTTCTCCTGAACTCATTGCCGCTTGTGGATTTTGAAACCCTTTTCTCTCGATTTGAGATTTCTGTAGCGACCAGACATCAAGAGTATGCTGCGGACCATAATTTCTAGGATATATCCCTTCATAAAGAATTTATGTGACTGTCATGCTTCCTGAGGAAGAGGCCCGAAGAAGAATTCATGTCCGAGAGTACATCACTAGTCATTACTTTAAATTCCCATCCCGGTTGATGGACAGGATGCATATTTGCTCGGCAACATTTTGAAGAAGAACGCTCCAGGATTTAAACCCAACGAGTGGTATGGGCTTTTCGTTGCCAAGTGATTACTTTGATGGGTGCAAACATGAAATTCTTTCGTACTATTCATGATTTTCCATTCGTCAATCAAGTGCTGCGATTATCCTTGTTTGTTGTGTATTGTGGACCTAAACGTGGTCATTGTATATGCAATACACAGCTTTTCCAAGTGGTTTATCTACAAGTTGGTCTGAAGAGCTGTCAGATTTATATTATCAATGAAAGAAAAATAGCACATAACTTTCCCATCTATACACTCTCGAATTTTCGATCTTTTATATATAATTTTTTTCAATTTTAAAAATAAACATATGTCTTTTTTTAGGGGATTTTTGAAAAAAAAATGTATATTTTTAAAGAAAATCATGTCAAAAATTAATATTTTTTTTCAAAATTTAAGAGGATTAAGTGACTATGTTTATAATTCTGAGAATAAATACAACTAGATGATAACTGAAGACGGTTAAATGCTATTTTTTCTATTATCAATAGTATCTGGAAAAGGGTTATGGACCTCTTTCAAAAAGAATACAAACGGGGAACAATACAACCGAATGTACCAATACAAACAGGATGTCGAAGTATCAATACAAAAGTTCTCAAGTTAATACGTGACAAATGACGTGTCATTGGTGTAAGAGGCCTGAGAATAATAAGTAAAATTATCAAAACCCCATCACCGATGATTAGTCGATGTTTGTTACCTTTTTCAAGAATCTGGATATTAAGAATTATGCTATATTTCAAATAGAAAACTGTTATATATGTAACGATTTTGCTATTAGAATTTCAGTTCATAATTGTTGTTAAATGACGTGCAGTTCATAATTTCTTTTCATGTAGTTCACAGCTTCAAGAAAGTTAGGTCAACGAGTCTCACATACAGTTCATCCTCCCCGACATAAATTCTCTCATCCTTTTTTTTCTTCACATTCTTCTGAAGAAATGTTGTTTTCAACGACTTATACTTATATATGGTATCTTAAAAATATTTTTAAACTGCCATACTAATGCAATTTTTTCAATTTTTTCCAAATCATCAATATAGGATAAATACAAAAACGGAACATGGTCTTGGGAAAAAAATATAATTGCACACAAATAAAATGAAAATCATAGCAAAATCACAAGCCGTTGTTTCAACCTTCGGGACGACCAATTCAAACAGTTTTTTTTATAAAGCTCTTTTATCCTTAAAAGTCTTTTTTTCGTCCCATCTAAGAATCGATCAAAAGTTTCTCACCGAACTTTTTTCCCTTTGCCCTTATCTCCACCCCACCAAACAATTGATCAAAAACATCGGTTTGAATATTACCCTTCGTGTTAACATTCACCCCAACCGACCTCAAGCCTACCATCATCGAAATATGTGCCCTAGTAAATGGAACAAAGGTATCCCCCCTCCTCCCCAAAGCAATACCAAGAGGGTATAATGCTACTCGATTAAGGATGGCTTTCAAACGCAAGCAACTAACGCATCGTGAAGTTCGGTATGTTTAGGAAAGAATAAAAAGGAGTGGAGCTTAACTTCGTAAGGCATGCATCCGACATCACATCTCTTAACTCGTCCATCTTCTATCAAATAACACACTAGGTCTGTAGAAGTGCCAGTTTTCTATCCTTCTTTTTTATAGTCGTAGTCTTCTTTTCTTTTGTCATCGTCTTCTTTCCCATCTGCATCTTCTCTGGCCGATCATTCTGCATCATCTTTGTCGTTTGTTTTGGTTTAGTAGTCGTCTTTCTCCGCTTTGCTACTTGTTTCGGAGGTGTTATTGCAACGCTAGGATGTTTCGTTCTCGCACTGTGTGTTGTACCTTGTGCATTTAGAGGTGATTTAGAGGAGGAATTGGGAGGTTATGCGTTGTGCGGTTGAATTTATACGGTTGATTTTTTGAATTGCATCTATTTAGTGGGTTGAATTGGTGGCTTAAGTGAATGGACTTGGTTTGACAGTTTTGAAATTGGTGACTTAGTCGATGGTTTTGAATTTTGGTTGATGGTTCAAGCATGGCCTGAGAAGGAAAGTGGAAGGATTAAGGTTAAGGTTCGGTTTAGATTAAGTTAGAAGAACATGTTAGGTTATGTTATAAGGTATGTGATTAGGTTAAATTGAGGATAATATTTGACTAACAAAATGTAAAAGAAGGTTTGATTTGGAAACAAAACTTAATTTGAAACTCTTTGGATATTAGATTATGAGTTGTAATCTCATGAGACGTTATAAAATAATTGTCCCGTAGACAAACGGAAAAAGAAGAAAAAAAAACCCTGTAACTAAACCTACTCTACACGCTTTTCTTGCCGTACCCAAAAAGTTTCTCGTTGATTCAAATCGGGACGGCGTTACAAAGACGTGCTCAGGTCTTTTAACCAGTCCACAAGGCCAAACCATGACCACAAACCTACGAAGCAAAGAGAACCCATCAAAAGGAAAGCTCTTTTTCATCCTCTCTTGAGAAAAGGTTGAAATTGTCAGCAGGCAATCACAGCTTAGCACAGCATGCCCTTGCCTTGTCCCGCGTTTCTCCGATCACTATCATTTAGCTTTTCCATTCTCTCTCTTAGCCTTGACAGTTGACATAGTCCAACGGTGTCAAGACAACGCGATTTCAGTTTCTTTTGCATCCTAGAAAGAGTAGGGACGTCTCATTTGGGACAAATTGGAGAAGTTCCTTTTGTTCGTGAAATTGTTATATCATGACACTTTTTTTCATCATAATTATCATATCCTGACAGAACATCGACCCGATAAAAAATTTGGGTCAATGGATAATTGATTCAAACGATTGAACCGTCAATTCAATCATTTAAATATTATTATAATAATATTATATTAATATAGATTCTTTTCATCAAATTATATATTTATAGGTGTTATATAAGTATAGAAATGACTTGTTCAATAGAATATTTGATGAATAGCAAGCCCATAATATATATATATATGTGTGTCGTTGGTGCTATAACAACAGCCTTAGCTATTGCTGCACTGAGGAGAAAAATACCTCAATGTGATCAAAAGAGGGTTAATTTGAGGGTATTTCTTGTTTAGTTCTTCATACACATCAAATAGGGACATTATTTTACGGATAGAAATGGAGTGAATATCATCTTCAAATCTACAAAGAGAAACGAGATCGATGACGAGAGGTGGACGATATTCTTAACAGTCCATATCAATGATCGAATTTGAGGTAAAATCGATTTGGATGAAGGGGAGGAAACTCGGTTTAGCTCAAACCGAGATAATGAAATGAAGCATTGTCAGAAGGTTGTTGAAATTGAAGGAAAAAGAAGATGATTAATTCAATATAAATATCATGTTGATGAATTGAATTGAATATGTGGTGAAATTAGAAATAGAAATGACTAAAATAAGAAGGAAAATAATGGAGGGGGATGAAGAATAGTGTGTCAGTCTTAGTTACTGCTGCACTGCATCTTTTCTTCTCGTGAACTATATCTTGTTTTATTGTGAACTATATCATTTTTTGTTTTTAAAAATGCAATTCACAATATAACAAGTTACACTTCACGGCAAATGAGGCTACAGTAATTTTGGTTTACAAGTTGCAGTTACACTCAAACTTTTTCAAAATTCAAATTTTTTAAAAATTTAAAATTTTAATCTATAAAGAATGCAGTCAACTTAGATTACACGTTGCTGCAGCTCCCATTTCTCTTATACATACATATTGAAACACCTTTTGTGTTGTAAAAAACAACCTGGCTACCTAATAATCACCACCGCTCAAGAGCATCGAACACGTTCTCAAAACGTCGCAATAGATAGATAATTACGTTGTAATTTCCGCTGACGATGTACAGAGCAGTGGAGAAGATTCCACCCCTCAAATCATTCCCTCCATCACTTTTGACTCCTTCTTTCGTCTCCGTCTCCCTAACCCCACGTATCGTTGTCTTCTTCAAAGCCACAATAATCCAACAACAAACAAACCCACAATCTTCCTTCTTGTTGTTTCTCGAAATCTTACTTGGAAGTCGAACCCAGTTTCATCCTCTTCTTGCCGAGATTCATACTCGGAATCGCCATTTCACCTTACAATAACCCACCAAAGTCCCCCAATTCGAGTCGATTCAGTCTCGTCTCATGTCCGAAGCTCGGGAGGTGAGGATAGTGCACTGCCCCAAGTGCCGGAAGCTGTTGCCGGAGCACCCTGGGCTCTCTGTCTATCAGTGTGGCTGCTGTGGCGCTTTACTTCAAGGTAATATCTCTAAATCCTTCATCCCTTCTTCTCACTGATTCATTTCCGGTAATGTTTGTGCTTGTATGAGAATGAATACCATTAGTCGTTGATTTGGTCGGTTTCGTGTTGATTGGGTCGGTGCAGCTAAGGAGAAGATGAAGTCAAGGTCAATTCTGAGCACCCCGGTATCGGCGAGGTCATCTGATGAGATGAATGGCGGGGATTTTGGATCCCATGCTCCAAATGGGGGAGATATGAGATCTGTTCATGGAAAGTTAGCTGATATGATGAGCGAATCGAAGTGGAGATTAAGAAACCATGATACTGGTGATGCGAGTGTCTCGCCTGGAGGGTCGAGGAATGGGGCCATTGGTGGTGGTGATGGCTTGAGTGATCCTGATGAGACGACTAGGTCATCGGCTGGTTCAGTCGAGGGGATTGCTCGAAAGATGAAGGAGATGACTCCGGACGGAGTTCGTGGTACAAGTGAGGATCAAAGGAGTTCACCTGATTATGATTGCAATGTGAGCGATCGAGTTGGTCCGTGGGTGAACCGGATAGGAGGGAAAGAGGAAGCTGATGCTAGATTGATGGGAAGACAGAAAGAGAGTGAGGATGAGGGTTTGGCGGAGTTGGGTGGTTCTGAATTTCGAACAAGGCAAGTGACTGCAAGGGCAGATCAAGTTGGCATAGATGCTCAATCCATGCTCCGCTATCATGGACTAGGAAACGTTCACACTGTTGCGAGATCTCAGAGGCAAGTAGTTGGATCCGATAGTACTGTTGAACGGTATGGTTATGAAGATAGTCGGCTAGGGTCGCTTCATGCAGACCCCAGGGCTTTTCGTGATTATAGGAGAAATACTTGCTACAGTGATGAAGGGCATTCAAACTATCATCCTCATATGTCATATGGGTACGAGAAACTCCGGCATAGTTTTCAAGGTTCAAGAGGTACAGATCGTGTCTCGGACTTGGAGCTTGAGCGAGCTCAACTTCTTCAAAGGTATCGCGAACTGAAGGATCAGCTTAGCAGAAGTGGTGACATATCGCATGTGAAGGGGATTTCTTCTCCGAGTCTTCTCTCCGAACCAGATGATTGCATACTAGAAGAGCGTTTCGGGATCAAAAGTGGATTGCCATCACTGCCTACTCCCAAAAATCATGTTACATGCTCGTATGTTGATTATGAGCATAGATCTATTCCTTTCGAAATTGATGATCCGTACTTGCCCCGACTTGGGATGACTCCTCGTCCTCGTCGATATTCTCAACCAGAGTTTTATGAGCATAGATCTATTCCTTTCGAAATTGATGATCCATACTTGCCCCGACTTGGGATGACTCCTCGTCCTCGTCGATATTCTCAACCAGAGTTGGCCCACGACTATGCTACAGTGCAGCCCATGGGCGTTCTCGATCCAGATCCGTATGAACTGAATCATCAGCGTTGTTTCTTTCATCACCCATCCTGCTCTTGTTCTTATTGCTACATCAGCAGTAGGCAAGCGCACAAGACAGCTTCTAGCAGAAGTTTGCAGACCATTCTGCCTGATCAAGTTTATACTCGCCATGGTTCTTATGGTCCGGTTGGGCATGACCATAGAGTTGCCGATTTTCCTGCTCGGGAGCCTGTTAACGTCAATTGGTCAAATGAATGCGGCTCTTACGCTAGTGAGTTTACAAAGCTTCGTCCCAGGAGATTACTGGTAGCTGATCTTAATAAACAGCATTGTGCTCCAATTGCTGGTGGTGCTCCCTTTATACTTTGCTGCAATTGCTTGGAGTTGTTAAACCTTTCTCCAAAGCTCATGCGCAGGGAGAAAAATCGTCGAAGTTTGCAATGTGGGGCCTGCTCCACGAGAATGGCAGTCAATGTGGAGAACACGATTTCTATTATTCCGATGGAAAACCAAGGT
This sequence comes from Drosera spatulata, assembly GCA_035668315.1. Classification (NCBI taxonomy): domain Eukaryota; kingdom Viridiplantae; phylum Streptophyta; class Magnoliopsida; order Caryophyllales; family Droseraceae; genus Drosera; species Drosera spatulata. The sequence goes on from JAOVYX010017389.1 coordinate 12,970, forward strand.
AGCTCCTCCTCTGCGAACAATAACTCTATTGAATTGTCGAATCATGATGATATTAGGAGCTCGCATGATAGTGGTGCTTCGAGTAGCGTGAAAATTGAATCATATGATTTTGAGCAAAATGGTCTTGGCTTCCAGTCTATCAAACCTCAGCCCAATGAACAGTCACAACGAGGGAGGCAGGATTCAAATGGAGCAAAAAGCAGGAAAGGGCTTGCACCTGCCTCGTCTCATTCTTCCAGGGATGTCCCTAGACGAGACAAAGTTTTGTTACAGAGCAACATGGTGAACTCTGCAGACATGCCAATGCAGATTGATTTAGTTCGCCCTCTTCCTGGTTCGTCTCTGCAAGAGCATTTCGAGTATTCTCTTGTTCTCAGAAAATTGGAGGCTACTAAGGACATGAAAGGTGAAGAGCAAGCTAGGAGATTGAGTGAGGATGCTCGCCATCAGAGTCCTGCCCAAACTTCTGGAATGGCTACAGAGATTGATGTGAATTCCAGCGAATTCACTAACGGTACGTCGGAAGACTCAGCAGAAGTCTCCAGAGGTGGTCAAGCTGGAGCAAGAACAGGTAATCAGTCCTTTAGTTCAGCCTACATGAAATCCTTCATAAACTCAAATGGATCTAATGGCCTCGGCTCACTTGGGGAAAAAGAAGTCTACGTCAACGGGAAACTTATACCGCCTTGTGAACTTAGGAGGGCAGTGAAGCAAGCTGGACCCGTTGCACCTGGATGCTACTGGTATGTATTTTCCTACTACATATGAGACAGCTCTTTACCTTCCCCTGGTGAATGGTAACCCTGAAATGTGGTGCATCCAACTGTTGAATTTGAAATTACTAGACGGCCTACTTATTGCGATCACAGAATGTGATATCAAGATTCTGTGTGCCTGATAATCTATTATGGATAGTCTTGAACCAGCCATTTGCTGGTTTCCTCAAATTCACAAGTGTCTCGTGATAGTGAAATCTTAAGGTCCGAGATCAGACTCTCTGGTTGATGGATGCTTGGTTCCGGTCAAATGCTCTTTTCTTTTCGGGAACACGGTATTATTCATCAGCATCATATTGTACATCAAATTCTCAGCCTCAAATCTAGTGTTAGCAGGATTGGTTTCGCTCTGAGTTGAGAATTTATGAGGTCAATATGTGGGATGTTTTTTGTGTACGCATCTCATTAGATTCAAGGTCTAATAAGAGCATCCAGCAGGTTCTGCAAAAAATTCTCTGGGATGGTGTGATTGATGGTCTTTACAGTAGTTCATTTCTCGCATTTGCTCTTTCTAAACGCTAGATTTATTGCTGTGTTGTTCAGGTATGATTCAAAAGCTGGCTTCTGGGGGGTGATCGGTAATCATTGCCTTGGAATAATTCCGGTAAATTAAGCTGTAGTTTCAGTATTCTCTGTGTGTCCTTTCACCCTACATTTTCTCTTGTATGACTCGAGTTTTGTGAACTTGGTGTCCCACCATGCAGCCATTTATTCAAGAATTCAGTTTTCCCATGCCTGTTAATTGTGCTGGTGGGACTACAGCAGTATATGTAAATGGAAGGGAGCTTCATGTTAGTGATCTGGAGTTGCTTGGAAGTCGAGGGCTTCCCACTACGAGAGACAAACACTACATAGTTGAAATATCCGGGAAAGTTTTCGATGAGGACACTGGGGAATTGGTAGCTAGAATCGGAAAGCTTGCTCCTACGTAAGTGCTCGTATCTCATCAATAAGTGCTTCTCTCTGCTACTATAATTGTATCTACTCGCATTATAACTGGCTCATCTCTCTTTTTAATGGCAATTGTGCTCGATATTTGCGGCTTGTGTTTGTACATGCTTTGCTAGACTAGCTTGGGTTATTCCATTTAGTGGAACGCTTGAAAATTAGAACAAGGAGTTATTTTGTTATCATGTCAATGGGACTATTCTTTGATCTTGTCACATCTGTATCGAGGACAATGTACTAAACTGACCTCACATCACACACCCACAATTATCGATTAATCGAATCGTTCATGATCGATCATCAAACTGTTTAAAATTAATTATCATAATTGTTTTACATAAAATTATTAAGCTTAAATATCAAATATATCATATTATTTTAAACCTAAGATAACATAATATCCTTAGTATTGTGGATATTGTCTTTACTTTTTTTTGGTTAAAAATGAAAATAAAAGCCTTCAGAAATATTTTTTATTTTTTTGGTCAATTTTTTTTATTTGGTTAATAAAAAAAATCATTTGTTCATATACTTTTAATATAATTTATATTGCTTTTTTTAAACTCAATATATCTATTTTTTTTTTTTTTGCAAACATATGTAGTAAAAATTTATAAAGTTATTTTAATGAACCATATATAATTAAAAACTCAAAATATTTAGGACGAAATCGTAAAAAACCATACGAATAAAACCGTTTAAAAATCAAAAATATCGAACGGATTAGTAAATGGTTTTAGTTTTGATTTTTAAATCGATTTACTAATCGCTTCGGTTTGATTTTAGGTTGTAAAAACCAAACCGTAAAAAAATCAAACCGATTAAACCGAACCGACCCGATTAACACCCTTATCGAGAATGCCCAATACTACCTACTTTTTGATACTTGGTATCAGGGTGTTATATTCTTACTCTAACTTCAACTTCCTTGGTGTTATAACTTATTTCATGTTATTAACAGAGTCGAGAAGATGAAGCGTGGGTTTGGCATGCGAGTTCCAGACGGTTTTGGCGTCCATGCGTGATGCTCAAGTTTGACAGATCAAGTATTGTGCAATGGTATACGGTTTAGATGTCTAATTATACGATCCAAACACAGAATTCCAAGTTTGTACAATTTGTTTGTTCATTATTGGTGTGTATATCTATTATTTCTTGAAATCTGAAGTTGCATAATGAGTTGTTTGTTGCTTGTACATTACTCTGGCATAGATGGACAAAGACAAACTTAACCTGGTGTGGCATTTTCATGTTTTTAAACTTTTTTTTTTTTTTTTTTCATGAACGCCAATGTAAGTGGAACAAAGGTGGATGTACAAGTTGCTTACAAGTTTTTATTTCAACATGAGGTGGATTCATATTTTAGTATTTTTTTCGTTTTATATTATAGATCATATTTTTTTTATATCGTCTCAAAATATAATTAATAGGTAAAATTATCCAAACATATAGTTTTGAAAAATTAATTCCAAAAACATCAATTCGGGATTTTAATTCTTAAAACATATAATTTCAACGTTTCTCTCTTTTCCTTTCATAATCTCATCTTTCTCCTCATTCTCCTCCTCCTCCTGCTCCTATTCTCCCTCTCCGACCTCTCCGCCTCCACATCCGTCATAAGGATTCTTCCTAGTCTAGTTTCACTGATCGCGACACATCTCTGCGATCCAATATTTGATAGCTTCATGCGATTTTCAAATGGATTTACATGCGAAATGTGGACAATGAGGGATGCGAAAAAGGTGTTCGACGAAATGTCTGAGAGGAATAATGTTGATCAAATGTTAAACGATTTTGCTGTAAAAGTTTTGTGTTTTTTTTTACAGAGCGAAGGTAGCTGCTAGATGTGAAAACGAGAGAGTAAACCTCGACGAGATTGAATTGAACAATGTCCAATTTCAGTCGTTCTGTTTTTGCTTCAGGCGCTTTGTGTTTTTACATAGGCGCTCTGTTTCCTTCAAACGCTATGTGTTTTTACACAGGCGTTCTGTTTTCTTCAGGCGTTCTGTATTTTTACACAGACGCTCTGTTTCCTTCAGGCGTTTTGCATTTTTACACAGACACTCTGTATTTTTGTTCAGGCGCTCTATTTCTGAAACAGAGCGTCTTATATGGGAAATAGAGCGACAGAAGAACCATGATCCAAACAAAACGTCAATTAAGTATTTGTATTGTTTTGAGTTGCTATTGTTGTGTTGAGTAGAATGAGGACTATCTTCTAACGACAAATGTTCCTACGAAGGTTTTGATGATGTCGTCGGATTCCGGCAAAGATTCCAGTGCCGTTGTCGGATTCTGACGAAGATTCTGACGACGACGTCGAATTCCGGTGAGAGATCCGATGATGGTGTTGGTAATGGATATGAGATGAAGAAAGTGTAGGGCTTTATATTTTATGTATTTGGTATTATTATCCTTTGTGTAGTTTTTTGGAATTATTTTCAAATTTTTGTAGTTTTGAATAAAAACCCCTAATTAATATATCATATATATTAATTTTTTTATATTAAAAATATCAAAACAAATCAACATCAGTTATAATACATCCTTCACCGGTGACAGAGGTAGGAAGTCCCGAGTGGGGCGGTTTGGCCCATTGGGGTTTTTGAAAAGTTTAGCTTAGTTATATAATTTAGTAGAAAATATGGTTATAGTCCACCATAGCCTAGTGGCCTGGTATGGCTGGTGGCCAAATTTCCACATGGGATCAAAGCTTGATCGCTGCGCAATGCAAGTCTTTTTTCATGTTTTATTTGGGATTCTTCTTTTCAATGTTTTCTTTTGATTCTTCTTTTCAATGTTTTCTTTTCTATTGTTAGGCAAATTTTTATTAATTTAATTTGTTGATTTGATATGTCACTCCTTCTATGTTATAGTTTCAGTTTGAGTACCATATTTCTCTTTTATACTTCTTATTCAATATAGATATTGTTTGTCTTTTGTTGAGACTCATTTAATACTCAATTTATAATGTTTCTATATATTATCTTATTCATATATGTTAATAAAGTTAAATCTACCTAATTTTATTCAGTACCATGTATTTTCTGTGCTTTCATCTTCCTTTCACTAGCTTATATTTGTAAGTGATCTCTCTTTTTGAAATGTCTTCTACTTACTTTGATTTTTCATGTGCTTCTTGCTCTTTTATGTTTGCCCCCAGTGACTCAAATTTCTCGCTTCGTTATTGCCATCACCTCTTTTCTCTTTCTTTCTCATTTTCTTTTCTAAATCCCATTTAAATCTCATTATCATTAAAAAAATGCTTTTTTTTATCAAATCCCATAAAATTCAACACCTATATAAATTCGCATATCGGATCAAACCGTTCGTTATATTTTAAGACGGAGATAATATAATCCAAAGTTTCTGCTAATGAAATATTGTGTGTCAGCATTAACATTTGTACTTTTATTCTTTCTATAGGTAGAGTGTCGATCAAACCCTGGTTGAAGAAGGAAGTCTCGATTTGAGGAGACTCTCGAGATCTTGGAGCTCGACAATTTGAAAAGCCAGGTCGGGTTCAAGGGGTGTGATTAGACACCTGAGCACCTGTCTCACAAGCACAATGAAGTAAACCCCTTTAGTCAGGAATCCGAGTTGTTGTCTCATTAAGAATCTGTTCCGATGTTTAAGTTTCCGATTGATAAGTAAAATAACAGTATTATGGTTCATAATTGCATACCATGCATGGTGGTAGTCAAGGTAATTGTAAGCGGGGGAATATTAGGTGCATCCTCTGTATTTTTCTGGAGTTTGATTGATGAAAAAAAAAAAAAATCTCAATGAAACAAAAATATATTCAATTTTGATAATTCATCAAAAAATAAGAAGGTGCGTAGGTGTACACCCTGAGGATGTATTATGAATTTCCCAATTATAAGCAAACATGCGACTTTGGGAGCTAGCGGCTAAAGTATCTTTATATGTAGGAGTATATCTCATCATTGGGCCTACCACATTTTGGCACTGTTCGAAGACAAGGTTATTGTTACGAATTTAGACCCAAAAAATCAATGGATCGAACAACACAGTCAAGCACACAACATGAACAAAAATCATAATGACAACATACGAGATTTAACATGGAAAAACCCAAACACCGGGAGGGCCTGTCGATCGAGTAACTCCTACTCTTCCTACTTCATCGAATCTGGTTTCTTCCCAACAACGATTCGTACAATCTCTTCTCATAGAACAGATCTTCAATCCGTATCTTACAGAACCCAAATTTGTTCCCATCAAATCTGTTGTTTATGATTTTTCTCGCTTCCAATGCCATCGCTTCCTTGGAGATCGATGAAGACCCAATTTTTTTACCATAAAAATCAAATATTTCTCGAAAAGATTTGATTTTTGTCATAAAATAGTGAATCTTTCTTTCAGCTTTGAAACCTGAAGATCCGATATCACTTTGTTAGGGTTCTACACCATCACGAACGCGAACCCGATGAAACTAGGAAAACAATCACGCATAACCCAATAATCAAAAGTCGAATAAGGAACGAGAAATCAAAAAACACAAGATTTAACGTGGAAACCCCAAATCGAAAAAAACCACGATCGTTAAAAATCCATTATCTTTTATGCGTTTTCGAAGTTATAAAATGTATCATAATGTCTGCAATCATTCTAACTTATATAACTGGTATTTACATGAGGAAAAAGATATTAACCTAAAATAATACTTCTTTCGTCCCATTTTAATTACAACAGTTTGACCCGATATGCAGTTTTATGTATGTGTTGATTTTTTGTAAAATTTGATGAAGAAATAGTATTATTTAGTGGTTATAGGATGTAGGTGAGGTTTAGGAGACAGAGAAGGAGGAAAGAGGTGGTGAGTTAGTTTGATTATATTAATATAAATTCATTAGCAAATACGGAAAGAATATAAATATTATAAAAAAATTAGGACTGATAAAATAATGTTACAAATAAATTGAGATGTGGGGAATATCTTTCTAAAATATTACTCATTAGTTCAGGGTCGAAATACATAACTTAATTATCATTACTGTTTCACGATAATTTTTTTTAAAACGATATTTGATCGTTTCGCGGATAATTCGTAATTTGAATAAGTTTATCGTTGACTTTGAGCCTCTCAACACAAGATTCGGACATAGGAGTTCCTGATAGAGTTCCTTTAAATTTTGAGTGAAACAAACATGCATCATTGTGAAGTCCAAACGTCTTGAGAGGCTTTATTTGTAGAGATTTTCTGATTGTTTCAGAGTTTGAGGTTATAGCATCTGCAATGGTTCCATCTTCTCAAGCTCCATTAAATTGAGTTTCAGTGTGGTTTTGGAGAGTCTTTGTGATTTTAGAGATTGTGATACACAATGGGTGTTTCTTGAGTTTTTCACTTTTTTGCTTTCAAAGACAATTGTCCCATCAAAAACATGAGGCGGACACCCTTTTAGATTTCTCTCAATGCCCACACCTATTTATTAATGACCCATCAAATAAAAATAAAGAAATTGGTGTTGATTGTTTGGTTGAGGCTCTCAAAGAGAACCTGGTATAGAGGAGTTTGAGTTTGAACCTTTTCATATTTAAAGGGTATTTTCATGCATCATTGCAGCCTAATTTTACAGCTCAAGCTCCAAAACAGAAGATTCACATGGTTGAGAAACTCTAAATTGGACACCAATGTGGATGCTCTGATCAAACACCAAAAGCTTCAACCTTATTCTTGCTTTCACTTTCTCTTACACTTGTATTTCTATAGAAGAGCTACGGGTCCCAGACGCTTTTTGTCAAGCTTTCTCTAGGAGGGTTTCAAGTGACCAAAGTCGGCCACGTTACGTGGTTGTACTATTTGTTATACGATGAGTACTTGTCTCTCCCCCGCTTTTGATGGCCTGACAATAGGCTTTTGGGATTGTGGTCCATCGGTGGACTCGATGATTTGTTGCGTTCATGAGTGTGCACTGTGCATGTTATCCGGGGAGAAAAGATGTTATTATCTCTCTTCTAAATTATTTATAATAGTTTGAACTGATATAAAAATTTATATAAGTTTTATATAAGTGTTGAATTTGATTAATATATTGTATTTTTCATATGATGCTGAAAGTTGATGTGAAAATATATGAGAGAAATTAATGGGATATGATGAAATAATATGATTAATTTAATAGTATAAATTTGATTTCAATTATAAAAATAAAGTAAATATTTTATATATTATTTTGAAATGATCAAAAAAAATATATTGTTATTTAATATGAAATGAAGAAAGTATTTCTGCTCCTACTAGTCTTATCTTTGTCGTGCTCATGGTTTTGTCGTGTGCTTTGCTTTATATTCACCTGATCGGTAAAAGAGTATCTTCTGCTACAAGCAATAAGCAGGAATTGTCTCAGTAGTCAGTAGTGAAAGGCTGAAAGCAACTCCTTGTGCAATATCAAAAGAAGCCGTAACATTGGTTGTCATATACGCAACTTCCTTAAAATATTAGTAGCACGAAATGAATCAAAATCACAATAAAGTTGAAACTTCCAATTCCAAGTGAAAAACAACCCAAATAATTATAATATTTAAAGAGTTTCGTTTTACGTTCTAACGACGTTAGAAAATTATGTCATCGATCTCAAATTATAATACATAATTTAAATTATCATTAATGTTTTATGATAATTTTTCACAAAATAATATTTGATCGTTTCACGACGATTGTCAAAGTTCGTCTCGACAAATACACACAATCAATCTGTTACAATTATTTTGAGTAGGAAGGGATATATCATATACGAAGAACCCCTCAACAACAAAAGAAGAAAACTTCAGCAACAGCTTTTTACTCAGGCCACCGGAAGGGAGAAAACCTTCCAGTAGATGAATATTCATCCGTGCAATTTACATTAGAAAATGATAAACAACATACTGACCAGTTTTTGTACCATCAACATGAATCCGTATATCGTATAAAATTCATGGCAGTCTAATACATGACAGATTTGAAAACTCGTAGGATTCTCGAACTTCATAAACTGTAGCAATCTGTATCTTTACACGGTGTCACTATGAGATGTAATATCAGGGGTAAACAATCAAGACTTTCTTGTCGGATGAATCTGATGACACAGAGAGCAGCCAATGAATCAGCAAATATACCAGAAAAAACATGAATCACCTGCAGCTAATAAGACAGCATCAACTCCGTGATCAGGCAGCGGCTTGAGCTTATATTCTTTCTTGAAATTGGACATCTTTCTTCCACTGAGCCATCAAACAATAATTTGTATGCTGCATCAAGAGGGGAAAAACTTAAACATTACACAGCTGGCTAGGGGAAAGACCTTCATCCATCAACAACCATTTGCATGATCACATCATTCCAAGAGTCAATAGGCCCAGGCAAGCACCAATGTAGACAATCATTCGGCTTGTCCAACTTCTTTCCCTTTGAAAATGGGTTAGGCCACCTGTAAGGACCTGGGTGCCCGTCGGGCCTCAAAAGAGAAAGTGGGTTCACATCAAGGAGTTTCAGATTAACCCCATTTACATAAGCCCGCTTGACTGCCTTATTAAACTCCTCTAACTCAATTCTTCGAAGAATTTTATGCAGGTCCTTCAACTTCATCTCACCCTCCTTGACTGGAGACTTTCTCTCACAGTTCCCCCCATTAAACCATTCCCCTCCTTCAAAATGATCAGGTGTAGATGTCCTGAAGAAGATCATTCCTCTGTGACCAGAGGATGCGATGAAGTTGAGCACTGCACTTAGTGATCTGCGATAAGCAAAGTCAAATCCTAGCTCTGTCAGGTTTCGCTTGGGACAGTAATGGCAACCCACTATTTTGTCTTTCTCATAATATACCGCAGTTTTGAGAAACCACTTGCCCGTGGAGAAAATCATGTAGTCCAAGTTCTGGTACTGATCTAGCCATTTCTTATCAAACTTATCTAAATACAGTTCAGTTTCAGTTGTTGAGACACCATTGACATCTTCGAATATTGCAGCTTCGACGAGGAAAGGAGACCAGACGACAGATATGGTCAGGCCATATGATGGAAAGCTCCATGTTCTGGATTTGTATTCATTATCGTGATATACTTCAACCGGTTTTTCCACCTGAAGAGATTTACATTGTAGAATGTCAGACAAGATTTCTGATGAACAAAACACCATCACAACTCGAACACTAACAAGGCACGTAAATAAGAGCCGTATGTGGGGTGCCATTTACAGGAAAATCAACTTCTTTTTTTTTTTTTTTTATCATAATGGCCTTGAACGGTTGAACCCAACTTTAATTGAGAAACAAAGCTTCATCTCCAAGCACATGAGTACGTTCGTGGACAAAACATAGAGCAGGTACTTCAAAGCTAACAACTGATGACAGGCTCTCTAGGATAGCAAGGTTTATACAGTGTTGAACTATGCTTCCAGTTCCAAGATTGTCGAAGGTCAAAGCTAAACCATAATCGCTCATAACCAGTACTGATAGTAAAACTCTTCAATCAGAAAAATAGGGTAGAAACTAAGTGAGCTCCCATCACTCATCATCCTAGTTCTGTTCATAGATTCTAGCATCTGTGGTGCTTCAATACTTCATGAAGACAAAATTGTGCTCCTGAAATCTAGGACCCCTAATTCTGCAGAGCGGGTTGTACGCAAAGTATTTCTCTCGTGCTATAAGACAGCAACCTGGGCATTGAGTCCACTTTTTACTAATTCACCATCAAAATCATAACAGTACAACAATTAAGGTTATTAATGACATTGCGGGTAAAATAAGTGATTAGCCTGCAAAATCTGAATTCTGTTAAAAGATCGTATTTTTTCCATCATGCCATGAAATTGGAAAGCTACCTCGGAGAGAATACAGAGCAATGACTGCACATGATTCCGAGAGATTGAATCACCGATTAGTGCCCATGATTTATTCCTCATCAAGTCAAGAAACCTCTGTGCATTAAGTAAAGGTAATTCGCAATTCCTTGGATTCCATCTCCAATAGAGGTAAGCTGTATCTGGTCTGCCATTCATCATACAGTTTTGATGATCTTCAATGACATGGCAAGTGTCATTTGTATAAGCTGGACCTAATGGATTAGGGATCCACTCTCCATTGAAAAGATCACATTTGCCTGCAGATTCCATTTCCTTTATTAAACACAAATAAAAATCCCTGGAAGTGTATACTTTCCTAATAACCTAGCTACATTAGAGATGAGAGAACTGATATTCAGGATGCCTGGTTCGATAATACTAGATATTAACAAATGGTATTGCAAGTGAATAGAAAAATTATGTTTTCAACATTGTATAATCAACCTGGATGTCTCCATTTGGAGAAGCCAAAAACAAGATTCTGACCAGAAAGTATTCAAGGGAACAGAGCAAATAAGACGAACACAATGCCACTGAAAAATCAGTTGATCTCAAAAGCATAAGCTGTTGTAGCAAGAGTTCCTTTGATCTTAGGGTTAAGAATAGTGGTCCACATTTCTCTCCTGTTTCCAGAAATAGACTTCCACAATCTTAAAGTTTCTCCAAATTTCATGCTTCAAATACGAAGCCCCTTTTCAAGATGGATACCTAATAATCAAAGAAGAATGAGTCTACTTTGAAAACTATGACTATCTAGAATCCAAAACTTATTCAAACTTCCTAATACAGACCGCGTCAATAGACAAAGACTTTTATGCAAGACAAAAATACAGGTACCCTTTTCGAGCCGAGATTAGTCAAATATCTATAACTATAAAACGACACATAAGAAATGTCGTCATTAATGAAATAAAAATATTCCAATGTACTAGTAAATTTATAATTTTCGTTATTTCCATTTTACTTGTTCAAGCACCACATTGAACTTGCAAAAATCCCAAGCGCAAATGCCTTGCGGATAAACAACCCTATAGACTAAGCATCAACCTCCTTGGTGTAGACCCAAAAAAAAAGACATTTGAACCATCACATTACATAAAATCACCCCACACAAATTCACCAAGCGTGATTTCACCACAAACCTACCGAAGACAACAACTAAGCCAGATCTTCAGCGACAACAATCACAAACTCCCATGTCACATATCTTCGCTAAAAGCAGTTTCGATTAATCCAATTGCCTCATCAATTCAAGATCAAATAAACCAAAAAATAACAATTTCGATTACCTTTTCCGTTGACATGAGAACCAGGAGTCGTCTGCCAACCCACGATAGAATCAGGCTGGATTTGCGGGATTTCAGTGGATAAATCGTCGGAGAAGCTGGTGAAGATTCGGAAAGCGAAGATCACAGCTAATGTCGACGCAGCCAATTTGAATATCCACTGATTGCATTTCTTGTGTGACCATGATCTCGATTCCACCACCCTCATTTTCCCACAGACTTTTGAATCAGGTGGATACCAGATGTATAGATGGATTTGAGGGATTTAAGGATTTGTACAGTGAAGTGTTGGTGCTTGAAGAGAGCTGTGTGCAGCGGTCGTTGGTCACTGCTCGTGTATGATATTAGTTGAATGAGAGAAAAAAAAAAAAAAAAGAGGAGAGAGAAGATTTATTAGGTTATCGAGTTTCTATAGTTTTATAAATATCTATATGTGTGTCTGAGAAAGAGAGTGAGATATATGGGATATCTACGATTTGTAGTAAGCTGTTTATTTGGAATAACATGGATTGATTAATCTAGTAACCTGCTGTCAAGATTCGAGATAATAATGTATCTTTAGTCAGATCGTACGAGCCTACGAGGGCAATTGCATTAGAATCTTTTAATAGATTCTTTATTTTACACAATTAAATATATTTTTTATTATATCATTTATATAATTTTCATTTTATACCATTTATATCATCAGGAACTTTATTTTTATCTATAAATCATTCATAATACTATCTTTATCCCATAATTCTTGAAAAGTTTACGTACTTTGTATTGTTCTATACGCATGAATTCAAGTCTCGTTTTCATATCAAATAACGTATAATCGTCTCGCAACATGTATTAAATTTAAATACATAATTTATATAATCATTGATGTTTCATGATAAATTTACAAAAAATTACGTTTGATCGTCATTATAAGAATATCAAACTTTACATCGATACATATAATAAATCAAAATATTATAATAATTTTCAAACGGAGGAAGTATTATTGGTTTGGGGAGTTGTGGATAAAAATAAGGGAAGGTGGATTGGTTGCGGGGAGAGAGAAGGTGTAATCCACTAGTTGTGAGAGTTGGGGTGTGTATAGTATAGAACGGTTCGATCTTTTATTATTTCTCGTCCCGTATCAATATATTCGATTTTGGAAAAAACTTGTCTCGTTTCGTCCCAATTTACCCGTATCGGTGTTTCGATATGGGAAGATTCGGTCTTTTGATTGTATTTGATACATGGAGGAAACATGAACTTTAACCCTATAAATCTTCTAAATCTCACATTTTAATGTTTTAAAATCTCAAAAGAATGATAGTTATAAAAGTTTTTTTGAACCAAAATCGATAATAAGTGGAGCACAATGGAGATTTCCATATTAATTAATTGATCACTTACAATGTTCATTTACTGTCATATATTAGCATAATAACAGTAAACAAAAACTTAACGAAATGGAATGAATAATTTTATAGTTATATCTATTTATGTTTTATATCTTCTTGCTTAAATATAATTAAGATGATAAAACTTGATCATTTATAAGTAACACAAAATGTCAATTTGTATTTATTATTACACGTAAATTTTAACTATAAGTAGTTTCAGATATGATACAATTGGTACGATTGTTGACATACATTTTCCGTACCAGATCGATATTTCGATACGCCATACTAATCAATCCTATATTGTACCAATGTCATCGATCGGTCCAGTAAATCAGGATAAAGTTTGCTCAGCCTTAGCCTTAGTGAGAGTGGAGTAAAATAGAGAACGTGAATAGTGTATCCCCAAAATTATGGATCAATTGTTCATATTATAATAGATAATGAGATACATAATCTGTTGCATTTCAATTTTTCGTAAAATCTATCCTTTTAATTATATAAATAGAGAATAACCCCCTTTCGATCTACATAATCTGATGCAAGTGCTCTGAGGTGATTCGTAGAAATCATGATGTAGAAGAAAATAATACTACTACCATTCGAAAAAATTTGTCTCGACACTTCGTGTGTGAATTGATGATCTAATTGTTGAGATATAAATATATGAATACATGATTAAGACTAAAATAACAATAATTTAATCTCAATCATCAATCTGTCTTGATTTAATCTTAGTTATTATTTCATTACTTGACACATATTTAGAGTTAATGTAACGTCTCGATTTTTCATTACTTATTAATGATATATATGACGTCATTGCTGTTTGGCCCAACACCTCAAGTAGGTAAAAATTATACTTTATGACTTAATCATAAGAATTAAGTTAAGTTCACTTATACATCATTAATTTAGAAACTTTTGATGCACTCAATCATAACTCAGAATATCACCTTTGAGCAAAATTTACATATCTTTCTAAGATCAGAATATCTTTTACACATAAATTACATCTATCATCAAATTTTAGGACACATTTCTCCTTCAAGTCTTGTTACTATAACAAAGAGAAGAAGAAATACTTAAAAAAATAATAACCGTGAGCTATAGAAGCTCAATAACGTGTCGACCCCTTTACCCGAGATTACACGAGAGAAAAAGATAAAAAAAAAGAAGAAGAAAAATGATTATTTGGATTCTTTGTTCCAGCACTCTTGAATTATCATGTCAATCTGACATTCATAATTATCACCATAAACATAACAATAATTCATCCTAGTCACATAAGCACATTTAACGTAACGTAACAACGTTCGAAATCACGCGTTAATCGACGCTCCAGACATTCTTAACGTTATTTATTACCGTTATATCCTTTATAGTATGACAATCAAGACCTCCATATTAAACAATTTGAGATAATGACACTGTGACACGATAGGTCCTCAGTCCAAATCTCACGCACTGCTGCACTCACCAGTTCACTCAAGACTTTGTTATATTTATCATCATATCAATCATACAGAGACAACAGACAATAAATATCCTCAATGTTATGATTGTGTCATTGACGAGACTTATTCAATTTTATAAGTAAGCTCTTTTCACGTTTAGCAAAAGAGACATTTGCGAAAGGGAATCAGCCAAACCGGAATCTAAGTCTCCTGCATTGAGATACCCTCATACCAAAACGATCTCAGAGGATCGATGAAAGAATGTCACCACCAAGCCACTTTATAACATAAACGACAGACACAACGCTCTTTGTGTTTAATATCACAGAATTATCTCATAAATTATAGATTTACACTCTCTTTTCACACATTCATCCTTATTATATCAGCAAACAAGGTATAAAACACACATCATATAATAACACTCCACTTCACTTAGTATTCATACATAATATTTACTGTCACTATTTTACGTCTGGCACATTTAGTGACTATATTCAAAAATTCCAATGCATATCATTATAATCACGTTATAATAATAGGCATCGTTACACACAATAAATCTAACTAAGAGGCTCAGTCTCGTTCTTAAATGACAACGAGGAGCGTCTCCAAGTCCTATTATATAATACGATTCACATATTAATACATTCCCTTGTGAATGTTTGTTCATATTATGCAATTAAGTATATTTTTCGTGAAGATCATCATATTAATATTATGAGATGATGTTGAGTTTTGGACAAAACTTTGATACTTTTTTTGATTGTCTATGATTATGATTTTATGTATTTATCATCATTAAAAATGTTTGTGAACATTTAGAATTGTTTTCGGGGTCAAAACGGTTTATTCTCAGATTTTGTCCAACATGACCATTCGATACGTTTAAATCTATAACTTCTCGTATACAACTCCAAAAATTATTTCATAAAACTTTATATAAACTACACTCTATAATATTTCCATAGAATTTGGGTTATTAATCATGAAACGTTATCAATTATAACAGTTTATTAATTCAAGTTTATGTTTTCTATTAGATCAGATAGTTTGATCTTACTTCATTAATCATCTCATAACTCTATACATATAGCTCTAAATCAAGATTTATAAATTGTTTTGAAAACTATACTTCAAGATCTTTCCAGTGATATAAGACTCGTCTTCTAACTCATAGTGTGGTATTCTATATCAACTCACAAAGTCATCTCTATAACCTATTTTTATAGATTAATATATCCGTATATTTTGATTTAAATCTTGAGATTCACTACTTCAAATCATGATCTATCAAGTTCATTAGAAATTAGACATATGAGACTTAAACATATATTAAAATCAAAATTTATTTCAGAGTTTATGATATCCCATGTAATTTCTAATCAATAAGTTCACCTCTCCTCACCTAAACTAATGATGACATGACAAACTCCAACGGTCGATAGCTTAGACCGTGCTAGGTATTTGTTCGTTATGCCGAGCCTTGGTCGCTTTATTCGTCTTCTTGAATTCATGAAGAGATAGAGAGGTGACAGAATGGAGTTGTGATGAAATGATGAAATGAAGTAGGAAAAGAAGTGGAGAGTTAAGAGAAAAGAAGAGGAGGGTGTAATGCTGGAGGTAGATGAACAGGTGAATTAGGCTAAGTGGAAGGAAAACAAGTATGGTGAGGATTGAAATAAATCCTCGCGTATTTATATGATAGTTTAATTTATCCGTAATTAATATATCCTAGTCATAATTTCTGCCAATAAATTTTATATCCTTATTGTATAAATCATGATGTTTAATAATATATTATTTTTATTAATAATTGAGAAAATTAATTATCTCAAATTTTTCGGATCTTTGCAGTTAGAGATTAGAATCTTGAATTTGTTGTGTGATATGAGTTATTTATAGTCAATTGTATGGCTTCCTCCCAAGACAAATGTTGGATTTATTTATCATTTTGTCAAGTAATCCTAGTTTTATTAGGTCTTGGGCTTGCTTAATAAATTTTGTTTGGACTTAATTTGTAGCCCATTAATTTTAATTGGGACTTCATTCTAGGCTAATCAGTTGCCCCTCGAGTCCCTTGGCTGATAAGTCAAGTCGGCCTAGGAACTTGAACTCTGTCTTTTTCTAAGTAAGTTGGGGAACGTCTCCCCTTTTCGGCTGGCCTTCACGCTATAGAAAAATTTTGAGGATTTTTGTTCTACAAAACTCTTCCCTTTATCGAATTGGGGAAACTTTTCATCATCATTATTATTATGGTCGTTGTCGTCATCATATCATCATCATTATTTTTAGCTCGGAACGTTTGATTTCATTAACACGATGAAAAGAAGTTTTACAACAGCATCCTTCCCATTCAACCCCTTTACATCACATAGGAGTTAATGAGAAAAGAAGTGGCATACATATTAATGCAGATCAAACACCAGCATTACATTAAGGCAATAAACATTCCAATAACAACAGCATTATCCACGCCTATTCCAGACCAAATCCAGCTCCACAACACACTTGGCAGTCAAATGGGCAGGCATTTTCTCTTTGCTATATACCCTGCGATTTCTTTCCGTCCAGAGTTCATATAACATAAACACTCCCAGTCTCCGCCTTCGACATGCAAGTAAGATCAGTTTTGCCTACAGAAATCTTGAACCATACTGACCATTGATTCCAGGAGCGAGTTACATCGTGGCCATGTCAGCTTCAGCTCCTGCCATACAATCATCCCAACCTCCTTCACAAATGAACAACAAAAAAAAAATAAAAAAAAATACATGATCCCTCGTCTCCACCTGAGAATTACACAACTCACTTGTATCATCATTAATGAGTTGTATTCTGAGCAACCTATGCTTACGGCAGAGCAAAAAAGAGAAGAAGAACGGAGGCCAAAATCAAGGAAAAATAAGGCGAAACCGACGCAACTTCATCCATTCTCTCCACATAAATCTTGGATGCGTATTGGATCTTCGTTAAGCACTGTATAGACTCAGTTTTGCTTCATGTTCATAACCAGAACTTGTTTGTGCTTTTATTTAATGAATTTCCTTTGCTTTTTCATGTATATGTGTGAGTAGTTTGTGATTAGGGATGCGTTGATGCGTTTAGGTTGTTAGATCATGAGATTATGAGCGTAAAACCAGAAAATCAGAATGTTAGTGATTGTTGAATGATGCATGAAACTAACCAAACCAAAAATCCCTGGCGAGGAAATACATCTGGGTTCCAACATATTCTCCATCAAGGCGCCTTCAACATATCACCCTATAAAGCCAAATAGCCCTCCTTCACAGAATATATATCCGAAGCAGTGCCCTGCCATATCCACTCTTCATTCGTCCAAACCACCATATGTTTCATAGCATCTCGAACTTTTAAAAGCTCTTTTCATACCCAAGAGTTATCCATTTTCACATCAACAGACCATATGCCCTGCCTTCTCAGATAATATACATGGATCCAGATAATTCAAAAACGCTCCTTTTGTCTAGAAATATCCTAAATCAGTTTAAACAACAAAGCCATATTGAAAAAAACTAAACTGCATAAGTCCAGTACCCCCCAGTCTTCTTTGGCTTACAAACATCCTCCCATACCACCATTGCTCTCCTCCTATTCCATGTCACACCACTCCATAAATAAGCTCGACAAAACCCCTCTACTTCGTCCATAACACCTCGTGGAACAAGGAAAAATGTGCCCCTAATAGAGGTGAATAGTAATCAAAATTGACTTGATCAACTGCATTCTCCATGTATAGGACAGTAACCTGATTGATCGAGAAGTGATTCTGTTTGTCATCTTCTGAATGAGAGGGCCATATTGCAGATTCCTCATTTTCTTTGAAGTCAAAGGTACCCAGGATATTTTACAAGTAAAGCACCCACCTCCATACCAAGGATATTAACTAATACAATTTTCTTATTATGGGATGGAGGGAGTAGCATTTATATGTTGTAATTATTATAGGGGTTATAGGGCGGAGGGAGTAGCATTTATCTCTAGGCAAGATACACCGGAAAAAAAATGTTCAGTCCAACTTTGAGGTATTTAACCGAGGTAACATCAGCACGACATACCGTAATCAAATCATTTGCAAAAACAATATTCATAATACCAAGTTTGCTGTACCTCGGATGGAAACTAAAGCCTGTCTGCTTACACATATGCTTCATAATACGAGCCAAATAATCCATAACAATAATAAAGATACAAGGAGACATAGGAACTCCTTGTCTCACACCTCGCTTGCCTTGAAAAAAACCACTACATTCACCATTCAGGTCCAGAGTGTACCAAGCAGAAGTTATACAAGCCATAAGCCACTTCCTGACTGAACTGGAAATAACAGATGTTCTGACATCTCCCTTATGAAATCCCAACTCACCAAGTCTTAAGCTTTCCGTAGGTCAATTTTCACTAGCATCTTGGAGTAATATCCCACCTATCATAGCCATAAAGCAAGTCCTAACATAGCAAGACATTGTCCAGAATAGATCTATCAGATATGAATGCATTCTGAGACCAATCAACAAGACGAGGAAGCACCATCCTAAGTCTAGCACATAGCATCTTCGAAATAATCTTACATACAATAGAACAACATGCTGTGGGTCTGAAATCACAGACTCTAGAAGGATTATCTCCCTTCCTAACCAAATACAGTACAGATACACCATGGTTTTTCTATAAAATACCAATATCAAAGAACTGAAGGATAGTATTACTTACCTTCTCACCAACGATGGCCAACAGGTAGCTTTTAAAGAACGTAGCAATATAACCGTCAATGTTAGGAGACTTGTCATCTGCTATTTCCTACAAAGTCACTTTCACCTCGGCAACACTAAAAGAGCGGATCAAACAAGCCTGTTGTACAGGAGATAACATAGGTTCTTCTCGAATATATACATCCTCTACAGTCCCCCTTCTTATCACATCAGACCCCATGATGCCTTTAAAATATTCAATCAATTCATTTCTGATTAGAGCAGGATTAATTAGCCTTATATTATTCTGAAAAAAGAAAAAAAAAAAACAATCTTAGAACAAGACGTTCTTCTTCTGCTGCTTTTAATTAGGCTATGAAAGTAGTTGGAATTTCTATCCACCAATTTAATCCATTGATCCTTCACCATCGGTCTCAGATACGGTTCTTCATCTGCTAATGAAGCCTTATTCTCAGCAAGTACGTTGTCAACTTTCAGTTTATTCTCCAAAGAGTAACAACAACGAAGATCCTGTTGACAACCCTCGTCGTCGCTGACGTCGTCATACAACAAAATTAAATGAAGAAGATGCAATATCAGAAAAATTGACAAAATCGAAAGAAATGCATTAGAAAGAAGATGAAAATGATGATGAAGATGAGGGATTGAAAGTAATGTTGGTGAATTGATTTCCCGGCGTGTTGAGAAATTATGGAGGCAAATAGTGAATAATGAAGGAATTAGGTGAGTGAGAGGGGAAGTTGGATCATGAAGAAAGGATTCAAAATGGATCTCATAGAAGGAAAAGATTTTCTTGTAAAATGATGGTAGTTGAGTAAAATGTGAGAATGAGTTTGATGATGATGAGTAAAATGTGTTATGAAAATAGTTAGGGGGATGTTTATTCAATTTGTCATTATTTTTTTTTCTGTTACACAATTATTACTGTGTTAATCATTAAAAGGAAAAAAATCATGTTACTCTTAAATCATCATCTACTCGCAAAGAACTCTTCCTAGATAGGAGCAAAATCTCCCATCCCGATCGCGAAATCACCATCACTTTCATGCTATATATAGACGGCCAGCCAATCATGATAACAGCACGCACGCGATGCACCTTGCATATCTCCACTTGTCGTCTGCCTTCTGTAGTAACAAACTAAAACAAAATACCCTCTGATGCCGCCGAGTGCAGCAAACAAGGCCAACGACAGCGGCGGCCGCGATCAAGATGCCGGTGCTCAGTTCGTCCTCGAATCGAAAGGTAATTAATGATTACCAGAGTTCTTTCTTTGAAACCTAAAACTTTGTTTTTGATGATATAGCCGTGTTAGATTATACTGGGTGTATGATTGTGAACAGGGCAATGGTGGCACGCGGGGTACCATCTAACAACGGCGATCGTCGGGCCGACCATACTGACGCTACCTTACGCGTTTGGAGGGCTCGGATGGGTGGTGGGGTTGAGTTGGTGACGTTCTACTCGTATTATCTCATGTCTTTGGTGCTTGATCACTGCGAGAAGGAAGGTCGCCGGCATATCAGGTTTCGGGAACTCGCTGCTGATGTACTTGGTAAATGAACTGACCCCTTCAACTCCCAATCTCTTTTTTCCCTGTTTTTTCTCTCTTGATCATAAAAGAGATTATTCTGTTGGAGAAGAAAATAATCATGAAAGGCATGTTATTAGATAACATTTATGGTATAAACATAATAGAGCCCGTTTATTTGTTTGGATGTAGTATGACGCCGCTGAAACGTTGAATGAATCAGAATTGGTGGAGTTGACTTTGGAACAAAAATATCGGATCTCTGATGTGAAAGAGGGGGAATATGGAGTGTGAAAATGGAATGGGCAAATTCGCATAAGAGCTGCGGCGCATTTATGCTTAGTGTGGACACGGAAAAATGGAAAAGAGAAAATGCCTTTAGTGGTTAATACGAAGGGAAAAGAGAAGCTGTTGAGATACGTGATGGCTGTAACAAACATAAACAACAGTAACTGTTGCCACAAGATCCTCTAATATGAAAAAGGGATATGTCGATACAGTGGTTAGTGCGCAAAAGAATTGGAAGAATTCAGAAGCAATGAAATCGTGTGTATTTAAGTATGAGTTAAAAACACTAGTGTATTGATCTGCGGTGTATGATAAAACTTCATAATAGAGATTATAATATTAAATTAAATTAAACATAATTCTATCTATGTTGTATAAAAAAATTTAAATTTAATGATCGTTTTACGTAATAAACATAACCCGATTCAAATCATATATTATGTTAAAAATATAACTTGATGACTTTTTGAGATAATTCAATATTTATAAATAAATTGATTCAAGATTTTAAATTATTTGTTGCTATTTCTATGCATTGTTTATAAAATATATATTGATCAAATAGTTATGATTAGATTGATATAACATAAAAGGTTCAAAAATGATCTAGGACCTGTTTGTGAGATCTAAATGGGAGGGAAATTAACCGAATAGTAGGATAACACAATATTCCTCCTGTAAATATGATGTTTGTTAGTTTTTAATCGAGGGATGAGGAAGGATAGTTGCATTGATTAACCGAATAGTAGGATAACACAATATTCCTCCTGTAAATATGATGTTTGTTAGTTTTTAATCGAGGGATGAGGA
>JAOVYX010017389.1:35122-51823 GCA_035668315.1 Drosera spatulata
AGGATAGTTGCATTGATTAAAAAAAAAACAGTTTTCTTAAAAGATATACTATTTATTATTTATAATTTCATAAATACAATAAAATCAAATGATTTATTTTTTCTTCCTCCCAACTCTGTTGATGTCCTATCTCTCCCCTTCCCTCCCCTTCCATCGTCATGTCGTTTGTCTATTGGATAATTTGACATTTGAATGTTTTGTATAATCTATTATAAACTATATATATATATTAGATAATAGATTTTCCAAAAAAAAAAAGTCAATTTGAGTTAGAAATCTATACTCAGACAACTCCAAAGCACTGGTATGTGCTACAGAAACAAACATAACAATGATACAATATTGCAGAGTGACTATAGCTCATTTGACTTTGTGGGATATATTCTTACGATTTTCTTATGCTTCTTTCTTTCATTGATCAAAATAGTAAGAAGTTTCGTAAAAAGAAAAAATTAACTAAAAGTATCATCGAACCAAATTAATTAACATGAAATACCATATCTCTCTTTTTTCCTCTAAAATACCTCTTACTTTTTTTTTCCAGGATCTTTTTTAAAAAATCGTATCATTTTTGTGTTAATTGTGAAAGATTTGATTTGATTTTATTCTATTTCTTTTTGTTTTGAAAACGAATCTCGCGTTTTGAAAAGTTTACTACCATAATCTATTTGAAATGGTATTCATCCATTTACTTTTTCTTTTTCAAAAATTCTCTTCTTCCTCAAACGTTCTCCATCAAACGATTATTCATCATTTTCGATCAAAACAATCTTTTATCATTCTAACTTTTTTCTATCAAACCACAAATGGGTTCGTCGTTGTCCTCGTCTTTAGTTCGTTTGTCGTTGACGGTGGCGATTCGTCGTCCGATCGTCTTCATTGTCGGTTTGTCCTCGTCTTTAACTCGTCGTCATTGTCGGTTCGCCGTCCGGTCGTCGTCGTTGGTAGTTCGTTGTCGTCAATGCGTCGTTGTCGTTGGGTTCATCCCCATCGTCGTGGTTGGATTTAAAAATAATTAGATTACTAACCCATGCGTTGCACGGTAAAAAATCATAATAGAAAAAAATAACATTACATTAATTAAAAGATAGTTATAATTTATATATATGTTTTTAGTATAACTTAATTCAAATCACATATCAGATTTCTAATATAATTTGATCTTTCACTAAAATTTTAACATTTATAGATGAATTGATTTAAATTTTTAAGCTATATATTAGTATATCTATATATTGTTTATAATATAATATTCAAAGTCGTTCTTTAGATAAAAATTGATGATATAACAAAAGATTAAAGATCCATTATAAATATCTACTAAAATAAAATCATTTTCGTAGAATATAGAGATCGTTGTAGTTAAATGATTTAAAAAACCTTCTGGTTTTATTATAAGAGTTTATTATTTTCATCTCTTAAATAATTGTACATAAGTTGTTAGATCTTTTTTAACTTTTTTTTTTCTTTCTGAGAAAAGGATCTTTAAAAATTCTTCATATTTAATCTAGATCTTTCAACTCGTAATCAAAGACTTAGATTTAATTAGATAAATATTTTTTTAATTTAATTTATAAAAAATTATCTGATTGTCTTTTATAGATTTAAAACGACGCAAATGTCCTGTCATGACATATCGTTTGCCAAACCGTTTGCCATCCAGATGGGTTGTCATCTGAATATTTTGTATAATTATATATATAATAGATTGATTTTAGTATTGAATTTTGTATCAAATATTTATATTTGAAGATAGGATCTTATAATTTATTACGGGATACAATTGAATAAGAATACCTATCAAAAATTCTTAAAAAATTCCAAAAGTACGATATTACTGACTCCAGACTCCATTCGTGGGTCATCGTTTTCCCCACGGAAACTAATTGATTGAGTTAAATTTGAAGATTGTCCTTAGGCGCAATTTCCTTGACAGTAACTTTTATCAATATCGACTTCTGCCGACATAAGGTTTTGATTGAATTTTATTTACACTACATCAAATTCCTACTTTTCACTAAATTTGATGAGCAACAAATACAATGCGATTAAAAATTGAATCTTTACCATAGATCGAATACTATGGAATCATAACCAAACAAAACCTATCTTTGATATCAATGTTGGAATAACATGTCTAGCAACGACGATATAAATATGGGAGTTCGAATATTTAAGTTGATGAGATAATTATGAACTACGATATGAATATAAGAGTTCGAATATTCACATTGATTAGGTAATTATGAACTTTAACGGAAATCATGACGTCGTCTCCCGAATGAAACACATTTGGTGACGTGTGTCAAAATAGAACCCAATAACACATACAAATTCCTTTGGTATTTGAGGTTTTATCAAGGCAATCTAAAGCACAAACTAACTCTCTATTGGTTTCTTGTACCTGTTTCATGTGTTCATAGGTTCAGGATGGATGTCTTATTTCGTGATATTCATTCAGACAGCCATCAATACTGGTGTGGCCATTGGAGCCATATTACTTGCAGGGGAGTGCCTCAAGGTAAAGATTCCCTATTTCGTTAGCATTAGCTATCAAAACCAGCTCAATTTCATCAATAAAAGATCTTACTTGGTGTTTCATAAAAAAAATAGCTTCTTTCTTTTTCTTATTTCATTTCATGATCTTTTTTCTTTTGATGTTTCTTTCCCCCCTTTTTTTAATGTCCACGACTTTACATGATGACGGCATTTGTTCGTTGCCAGCAAGTAGGACTGTTCTAGTTTAATGTGCAAGTTGTTTTTCTCTAACATGATAACTACTTGTTCCAATTTTACAAGATACTAATTGATTACTAAGGGGCTGGTTGATATGAACATTAAAAATAGTGAAAACCAAAACCAACAGCAGAATCAAACAATCAGAATCCAAAACCAAAATAAACCACAACAAATGAAATGATTTTTGAAAAAAGGGATCTTAACTATTTAATCTAAATAAATCAAGAATCAGAATATAAAAACCACTTTTTCTTGATTTTAGATTTCTATTTCTGATGTTTCGTTCTGAAAAACAAATATCATATCAAATAGTTTGGATTCGTTAATCAGAAAATCCAAAATCGATGTCTAGAATCAGAAACCGTGCGTAACAGACCTATTATACTCGGAGTTGGAGAGAATAAGGTGCTTGTGAACGCGTACATCGTTGCTTGAATATCCTCTCTCCAAGGAAAGGAATAACATTCAAGTGTCAGTTTTCCTCTTTCGGACTCGTGGATTAATTTTCCTTTTCAACGAAGAAGGGTACCGATTGTCTCTACCGGCTGGATGTTGGAAGATATGTATAGTCTTCATTCGTGTACAGTGCAACATAAATATGGAACTATAGAGGATTAAGCTTGGTGAAACAGGGATCTGCAGATCACACAATCAACTTTTCCACTCGTGTGGACAGAAACCAGAGGTCCTACATTGATCTTGATGGTCGGTAACGGTACAGACTGATTGAGTAATCGTTACAGCGGATGAAGACTTCTGACTGAAACATATGACGATCATGTTTTAGTTCAAATACTCATGAGTGCATTTCTTGCTTATGGACTTGATTCTGATTTATACATCTTTGTGCAAATGTTTAAAATCTCTTATCCTTTGCTTGATCTTTCAACTATGCTGAAACAAAGTATTGTTTTTTTGTGTTTTTGCTCGCCTCGGAAGATCATGTACACGAGTCTTTCGCCAAATGGTTCACTGAAACTATACCATTTTATAGCAATGGTGACTGTAGTGATGATAGTGCTTTCTCAGCTCCCGTCCTTCCACTCTCTCCGGCACCTCAACCTCGGCTCTCTGTTGCTCAGTTTGGGCTACTCTGCTGTGGTTGTTGGTGCTTGCATTTATGCAGGTGAGGCAAGCAAACAACTCTTATGTATCTCTCCATTCTATAACAGCACCTTAACATATTACTGACAATGTGTTGTTTACATATGCTCTTTTCAATTTTTGTGGTTTGATTCTTGCGTTGAAGTTCTTCTTTTAACTGATATAGGGCATTTGCTCTGCACAGGGAAATCGAAGGATGCTCCTCAAAGAGATTATTCACTGGCGTCCACAAATGGTGGAAGGGTTTTTAATGCATTCACTTCAATCCCTATCTTAGCCGCGATTTTCGGGAATGGGATATTACCGGAAATTCACGTAAACTTATAACTTTTTCCCTTCATAAAAACGCCTTGTTTGCAACAACATTTGAAGTTAGTGTTCTGGTGTCCTTCTAGGCAACTCTTGCGACACCAGCTACTGGGAAGATGCTGAAGGGCCTTCTTCTATGCTACACTGTTATCTAACTTTCTACTTGGTAGCTGTGTCGGGATACTATGTCTTCGGAAACCAATCGAGTTCCAACATTCTCCAGGGCCTTTTGCCAGGGCCTTTTGCCGGATGTTGGACCGGCTCTTGCTCCTACGTGGGTTCTAGGACTTGGCGTGATATTTGTTTTTCTTCAACTTCTCGCCATTGATTTGGTAAAACTTCATGAAAAACTATGCTGCATATTCTTCCTTTCTACTATAATATTCGCTTTATTATTATCACTTTTTAATCAGCATCATCTACCTTCTGCACTAGGTGAGTATTCCCTTCATGAAAAGTTCATCCTTTTTTATTTGGGATTAGGAAATATCTGAGTGCAAAATTGATTAATACCTGATATTAATAATAAAGGAGTTATATTATCCCTTTTTTTTTATTAATCCAGCTTTATCCCATCGTGCATACCAAACAAGGTTTAGATCTATCAGCATTTTTCCAATGCATACCTCACCACTAACGAAGAACACAAATTTCATGGTGTTATGTTTCAGGTCTATTCAGAAGTTGCTTTTGAGATCATGGAGAAGAACTCGGCCGATACTAGCCAAGGAGTATTCTCCAAGAGAAACCTCATTCCTCGACTGATTCTCCGATCGCTATACATGCTAGCATGCGGTTTCTTTCGCAGCAATGCTTCCATTCTTTGGCGATATCAGTGGTGTGGTGGGAGCGATCGGGTTCATCCCCCTTGATTTTGTCCTCCCAATGCACCTCTACAACAAGACCCACAAGCCTTCAAGGACGTCGTTCACATACATAATCAATGCCATGATCATTGTCGTCTTCACAGGTGCAGGAATCATGGGAGCATTCTCTACTATTAGGAAGTTGGTCCTCGACTCAAACCAGTTTAAGTTGTTTAGCAGCAATGTTGTGGAATGATTAAATCGGCAGCAGATGATTAGATTCATGTGGAAAGACAAGGAAAGCATTTTATTATGCCCCTCTTCTCCTTGCTTGAACAGGAAAAATTAGCGCCAGAAGAGAGGAATCACTGAGGCCATAAAAGAATATGAATCTTGTTGTATAGCAGCTTTCATTGAATGAGAAGGGATTGTAAATACGAGGGTTCTGTTGGGAAAACGAATCACAATTTCATTTATAAATTGTAGTATAAGTTTCCAGATTACTGATTTGGACTCGTAAAAGGGCTCATTTGGAATCATGTAGAACCACTTTGTAACTCACGTGACGATTAAATGGGCCGTGTATGGTCAAGATTTGCCGAGCAACTCCAAAATGACTTGCTTTATTTCTATTAGGGAAACTATTTCATTTATTCCAGGCCGTTACTATTTGATTGGCATCCCATAACTTTAGGATCACAATCTTCTATGTATTGTTATGTATATTGTAATGGCTGTTTAGCATTATTCGATCAATGAAAATAAGACAATTTGAAATTTCATCATTAATATATCTTTTCTCTTGTCATGATTAAAGAGATAATCGATAGCATTATTCATACCATGAATCGAAGTTAGGATAACACATGAAATCAATATAAGAATAGACACATGATCATATGAATACCAAATAAAAAGAAATAACAATGAAAATTAAGCACAGAGTCTCATGATCCACAAAACTAGATCATTTACATGTCTTAGGGAATCTACACTTGATACATGACAAAACATGAAACAAAATGGAAAAGAACGAATAAACCCATAAAATCCAAGGAGACGGAATCCGAAGTGTCTTCAATCTTCAAGTTGATTTCTTTTGTCTTCAATGAAGAACAAGTAGAAACCTTAATTTTAATAGATCTAATCTAAAGAGAATGAAAGAGTTATGAAGAACACTAAACCTAGATTTTAAACTGCTCTAAAAAACAAATGAAAAACGTCTCCTATTTATAAGAAAACTAAAAAAAAAATTCAAAAACAAACTATAAATTCAATGAATCTGCGTCAAAATATTTTTTTTGTGGATTTCGGTCACGGACATGATATCTGAATAGTCACGGGCATGAAACAAGTTGATTTTCAACATTTTCTTGTTAGTGGCAAGCGTCATGATCATGATAAGGTATGTCACGGCCGTGAAGAATAAGAATAAAATTTTTTTGCATCAACGTCAACACGACAGTGACATACCTTGTCATGACCGTGACAGATGTTATACTCCTCCATTGCAGTTTCATTTCGTTCCGAACTTCATTCTGATCTATGGCATACCTCCTTTTGTCCTTATATAACCATAAAACACTTTAAACGAGATCGTTTTCATCCCCAAAAAGGTCTCAAATCATCTTTGATGCCCCGCGTAGCTTTTACGCTTCATCGGAGCATCACAATGCGTCATAGCCACGCTTTGATCTTCTTTGATTCTAAACTTCTTCACAATCAATTGAAACTTGTTATTCGACTCTTGAAACATCATTTTGACATCAAATCTTCACATATTCGTCATCCATCATCTATCATCTTGTCATAAGCATTTAAGCTCAATAATCACCAAATAACGATACCTTTATGTCAAAAACACAAGAAACAGCAGTAACACGTCCTTAACAATGAAAAATAACTAAAACCCAAATAAACGACTAAAAAGACACATAAACAAATGAAATAACACAAGAAAAACATGAGTATTTTGACATTCATCAAAATTTTTCAAGCTAAATTTTTGTTTGTTCTCAAGTAAAGACCAAAAAAAAAAGACTCAAAATAACATGTTAAAACATTAACAACAAGTGATCAAGTGTCATAACTCACATTTCTCTGCAAGTTAATTTATCGTTCACCCTCAACTCACTAGCATGAACCCATCAGTATATCACAAAGCCATTACTTAGTCAAAGCACTTATCATCATTCCTAAATGATCGTGAGGATCATATCATAGCACTCATTAGCATAATATCAGAAAAATGTCAACCTAAATAATACAGCAAGCCTAATCACGAACCAAGCCATATACACCCATTCCTTCTCGAAGTAAGAATTTACATAAAAATCCAAATTTCACTTGCCAAAGAATATCAAGATAAGGTGAAAAGAGATCAGCTTTTTGTTTATGTGGAGTTTGGTGATAAAAGATAGGAAATAATGTCAAGCCAAACGATGGTCTTTCTCTCCTTCCCGTTCCCTTCCAAAGCATTGTGCTTGAAAAACAAACAATCAAACATAAACAAAAAGCAACAACTCACAAAGATCACCCTTCTTTAGGTTATACAACTTTATTCATCATTTTTTTTTTCATGAATACCTCGTAACTTTGCAACACTTTGTAGCACCTTACAATACTCTGCACCATATACAACATTACACGATCATCCCTTTATACTATGACGTGTCTCGCCCAACACCAAAAATCATCCTTGACTCTCATCATATAACAAGATTCGAAAAAGTTTCTTTGTGGAACTTAAGCATATATAAAAATATAGTAAACATCAATCTCCAACAAAATACGTCAATGAGTATAAATCCGAACAAGTGTATGATGAATCAGGGGAATAATATAGGGAATATAGGTGTCGGTAAAAGGAGGGTTTATTGGTTATGAAGATAAAGAATGGTAAATACAAGATTTTAATGCGCATACTACTTAGGTTTAACTCGGGTATGTACAAACTAGTCACGATCTAGCTATTTGCATCATAAAAGTCTAGCCTAACCGTTCCCTCGCATCACGTGTTTAATTTCATTCCCCTCATATGCCTTAGTTAGGGATTCTAACCTTGTGATATTTCAAATGAAATTATGTCATGCCATCGAGAGGGTTGTCAATTTAGGTTATCATAATTTTTAATATGACACTATCTCATTCCTTATTTCGAGGTTGAACAATAACTAAGACTCAAATTTTTTAACAACATTTTGAACTTTTTGTGACTAAAAAAGACAATGCTAACTAAGACTTAAGAAAAACAATCAAGATTAAAGAAAACATTAAAACAAATTCAAAAAGAAAAAGATAAAACAAGGACGCAATCGTTTCCCCAAAACTGAACTATAGATTATTCTTAATGTGTAAACAATAAAACGCAAAAGGAAAAATAATAGTACATCCGTTTCACATTATATGCAACACTTATTTATTTGGATCGTCCCAAAATATATGAAATATATCATATTTAATAACCTTTTTCACGCAAAAACATACCAAAATAATCACCATTCACTACAATACATCCACTATCTCATCATACGACTACCATCAAAAAAATATCTATATATATATATATAAACCTAATTTAATATTTTTTGGTATCAAAATTTGGTTTCTTTGGTACTAAGTTTGGTTGCTCCTATACTAATTACACTACTACATATTTATGATACATTTAGCCTAATTAACTTACAATGACTCTTCATTCTTCTTTTCATTTATTCATCTATTTGATTTATAATGATATTTTATTTTCTCTTGTATGTATAAAAAAAATAACAACTCATCATTTATCCCATTTGTCACTTTAATGCATAATACACGAACTAAGATAATTCTACGATGGAATTACTTTACTTTAATAGTCAATGAAATTCAAACATTTGATTTCTTTTTGTTGTATCAGTAATAAGGAATATATTTTATATATATATATATATATATGAACCAAGGTTTGTACTTATTGATACCGAAATTTTGGTTTCTTTTGTTACCAAATTAACAACACGTCATATTTTTTTATGAAAGATTTAATCTTTCATTTGTAATGACACTTTATTTTTATTTTTTTGCCTAATGTTTCGGTTATGTGACACATGTTAAGAAAAAAACAATCATAACAACAATCCATGATTTAACTTCTTGTCGCTCGAATGGGCTAATATAAAAACTGAAATAATCTTATGGTGAAACTATTTCGCTCGAAGATTAAGTGAAATTCATTTTATTAGTCTTTCTTTTTTTTCTAATATTGAAATGTATTATTTAGTGATCATTTTTTTTAATGTTTTATCTTTTTTTCGTCGAAAAAAATTTAAAGAAGGAATACTGATTATTAAGGTTTGAAAAAAGTAAAAATTACTTAGGAAAATATTGAGGACTATTTGATGATATTTGTTTCTTATTTTCTATAATAAATGAATAGTTTTATATATTTAATATAAAATTATTCGAAGTGCGAATATAATTAAAAAGATTATAAAATTAAAATATAAGATAAAATTTATTTAAAAAGGCAAAAAGAAAAAAAAATATTATATCCAAAAACCAGGTTGAGGACTGGTTCTTTTTTCGTCAAATTCCACACAAATTAAACACACACGTAAATCCTTATGTCGGATCAAATTATTGCTTATATTTTCAAGCGTGGGAGTATTTACTTGGTCTGTTTGCGCAAAAGGGAAAAACAACTTTCAGAAAAGCAATCACGGAGAGATCGTGATTACTATTCTATTCATCCGTGTTGAACGCGCTTGTTCACATGTTAGCTTGAATAGCAAGCCGACGATTAAAATGGGAAATACTTGCACGTTCTACATTTTTAACCAATATTGCTTATCCGTATCATTTAGATGTTGTCAACACGTAACAACCAATCGGTGATTATCCTAATTCTTTAGCCGCTGTTTGCTATTCTTACTCAAAATTAAGAGAAGCAAACCAATAATAAAAATAAAAAATCAATAATAAAAAATAAAATCACTTTACAAAATAAAATGATTGTGTAAAAAATCTTGGATATTATACTCAGATGAAACAAGAAATAAAAACAAAAAAACCACTTGTTTGGTTTTTTGTTTTCTGTTTTTGTTCAATCGTTTGAAAAATAAAAAAACAGGAAAAAACAAAGATGATACCAAACAGTTTTGTTTCATTAATCAGTAAAACGAAAATAGAAAACAAGAAATAGAAGAAGTGATATCAAACTACATTTTGACTCTCCTGCTATTTTCATTTTCTATCCTTGGTCATTTGGAATGTAAACTCGTCTGTGTTGATAAACTCATAAACCTTAACTTGAGAACATCTTAATAAGCAAGCCTTCATCGTCATCTTGAGAAAATGTATAAACATTGCAATGCACACTTTATAAGTAAGGTAACTTTATTTTTTTATTCATAGATTGGTTTTAAGATTAATGCACATATTTTTTCAAGGTATTAAGTATGCATTTGAGATAGCAAGACCAGGGGTTACGTTGTTTATAAATTGTAATTATACGTGCTCACGTTGCCAATTATCGCTGCACGAATACAAGATCCTTGTCCAATCGTGCAATCATATGTACATCCGCTTGGAACACATCTCTGATATTTGAAGACGTCTTCTCCTAGATCTAAAAAGCAACCTAGATGGCGGAACTCCCCAATCACAGATTACTTGCTGATATGAAATTTATCACGTCTCTAATGTTACAGGCTTTTAGCTAGCGTTATTATTTATAAATGACCATGAAACAATTACTTGATCCAAGACCAATCACAAGTTTCACAACAGTAGAGCATGATCAGAACAAGTTGATAACTATAACCTGGGAGATTGCACAAAAATATAGTAATACATAGTTGATCGTTCAAGGAAACTCCATCATACACTCCCTCTATCCCATTCAAATTATAACAATTTGACCTAATAAGATAATTTATATATATATTGAATTAATAAAAAAATAATAAATTTATCCTTATAAGTGTATGAGATAAAAGAATGAGCAAAAGAAGAAAGAGAAATGATGATGGGTGAGTTGAATTGATTAAAAAATAGGGATATTTTGATATTCTTGTGTAAAAAAAGTTGTTAAATATGAAAATGTTACAATTTGAATGGGATATCGCAAAAAAAAAAAGTGCTGTAATTTTAATGGGACGGAGGGAGTATATAATTGACCTACTTATTTCTTTTATACGTTTACCCCAAATTTTATTTAACTTAATTAGGGGTCGTTTAGTAATACTCTTCAAAATTATGGAAATCAAAACTAGAAAGCAAACAAAATCAAAAACACGTTACAAAATAAATGCTTTTCTGTATAGAATAAAAAAAAAAAGAAATTGAATATTGTATAAATGAATCAAAAAAGAAGAAGTTAAAACCCAATTTTTCTGATTTTTCACTATTTTTTACTTTCATTTCATCCATTTTAAGGATCAAATACTTCTATTTCATGAGTCAATAAAACATAGATACAAAAACAGAAATAAAATCACCACAAACTTAACGGACCTTTAGGACCTGTTTGGTATCATTGCTCATTATGATTTTTTATTTTTCGTTTCATTGCTTGATGAGACAGAAATAGTTAATATTACTTTTTATTTCTAAAAAAGACCAAACAGAAACAAAAAAAATGATTTTTATTTTTATTTTTTATTTTATCTGAATATAATATTTAAGATCTATTTTATAAAAAAATCATTTTATTTTTTAAATGATTTTAATTTTTATTAATATTTTTTTATTTTTATTAATAATTTTAATTTTTATGATTTTAAACAACGATGGTAAACAACATTTTAACTTTTGCTTTTTAAAGCCACCTTCGGCATTGAATTTCCTCGTGGCTTCCAGTCATGGTGAATTTCTATTAGACGTGTTCCCAAATGTGAACCACAATTTCTTAATCCCCGAATTCGCTGGATGTCAACCATTGACTACGTAATCGATCGATCGATCACCAATTCACCATCATCCATTCAATGCTTCATCTTGCTCTGAGTATTCTTAAAGGGAAATTTATGCGTATTTTCATGTCTTACATCCTAAATTAATTAAAATATTTTTTAATCTATAATTAATAATATATATTTTTATATTTTTTAACATAAAAAACATTAAATTATTCTTATCTGTTATAAAACACCCACTAATTATTTTTTTAAACTCTACTATCATAAAAAATTATTTTTTTCATCAAAATCTATATAATTTCAACACATACCTAAAATCACTTATCGGATCAAAACGTTTCGATTAAAGTGGGATGAAGAAAGTACTAGTTAGGAGTATTATTTATTTGTTTATCGGTTAATTCTGATTTAAGATTAAATATCAATCATTTAAAAAAAAGTTTATATCAATCTTTTTCGAAAGAAACATAATAATATCATAGTCTTGTCTAGTAAGCAAGAGAATGCACCTTTGATTCATACTTCTTCCGTTCCAAAATAAAAACAATATTTAACTTTGTTATATTATTCAATTTGTATTTTGAGATTTTTCGTTATTCGTCTTAATGATATAAGAAAATTATGATAATGACCTAATGTTAAAGTATATTAATGTCTCATGATATTTTTGCGAAAAATCATGTTTCTTCGTTCCATAACGCAAATCAAAATTTGTCTCGACAAACGCTTAAGTCAAATTATCATATTTATTCTTGGATAAAAGAAGTAATTCATATATGTAACCATAATTGAGAATATTTTCAATCTTGTGTTGTAGGTCATGTTATTTGTTCTCACTACGCAAAAAATGTGTAGATCATGATTGAAAAATATTATTATTATTATTATTATTATTATTGAAATGATGAAAAAGTAAATTGTACTTTCTCTATCCCCAAATTTAACAACAATTGACTATTTCGACCATCCCAAGAAACATGTGTCCTCTTTGGTACTAAAAAATAACAAAACCATAATTATATATTACAGTATATTTCATTATTTTTTATAATTATTGTAATAAATCTTTTATCACTCAAAAAACTTAATTTAAAGGTAATAAACATATTCATATAATATTGTCAAATTAAATTGAGTTTTATCCCTATGTTTACATAAAGATGTTTTCTGATATCATCAGATATCGAACTCCTGAACTCACGATTAGAAGTGAAACAACTTACTATTAAATCAATCCCTTTTTATCAAATTTCACAAATAAACAAGTCTAACGGTCCCATACATTATGGGACAGAGAGACTACATAAGATCATTCGCAGCAGTTTTCTATCCCTATGTTTGTTTATAATACAGTTCTACAGTGTTTTTTTTTTTTTTTGTATAGGAATTCAGTTTTTTAATTAGTCACCTAATAGATTCCGGATATCGATTTCTTATACGGATTTTCATATTTATATTTATCTTTTATATAGTAAAATTAATAAACCTTATTTTAACATATTTTATGGTACTATAATAAGTTTTTGACTTTAATAATAATATTATAGTATTTTAGCTAACATAAATCAATTTTTAAATATTTATCTTTTTTGTATTTTATAAATTATCCTGTATTATAAAAATATTAATTTTGCATATTTTAATAATATCAAAAATTTGGGAACTGTACTTTTGGTTTTCCAAAAATAAAAAAAATATAAGATATAAAAAATTATATAGGATTAGGGATATGAATAAAAAATCTGTTGGGTAATTTATTTTTTTGACAAATTCTTTTTATATTGAAATATAGATTCATTTAGGAACGCTGCTGCCACTGCGTTTTGGCTTTTAGTGTGCGTCATCAAACCGAAAGAAGAGAAAAAGCGTGAAATGACGCACAAAATTACCAATAATCCACCATTTTTCAAAATCAATGCGTAACAACCTAAAAGCCCCAGAATGCGAACTTTCTAACCTCTTTCCTCATTCCTCATTCCACGCCGTGTATGCGCGCTCCATATAACCAACGCACCATCCCATCAGCTTCACCGTAATACTCTTCTCATCCCCAATTCACTCACCAGCAACAGCACCATATGGATCAAAAGGAAAATATCATCAAAGCATCGAACGATGCGACGAAGGTTAAGCCGCCTCATCCTCCCATATTGGACTCGGGCAGCACCTTATACGACTCGTTCGAGCTCGACTCGTTCAAGCGCCAGCTCGACTCGGCCATATCCGCTAGGTCCCTCTCCATGCCGCATCTCGACCCCTCCTCTATATCAGCCCGGACTTTCTCCATGCCACATCTCCGTGAGAACGGCCGCCACGATCCTTCCCTCACAAGTTCTTCTTCTTCTTCGTCCTCCGGTGCTAAGAAACAGTTTTGGCTTAAGGTTCCAAGATCGATGCAGAAGCTTTTCCGATCGGTTTTCGGATTGAAGAGATCCGGGAAGCGAAGCGGGTCGGCTTGGGGCAACGGAGGGAGGGTTTTCGTGGTGTATGAGAAGACGGCGACACTATCAACAATACCGGAGGGTCCTGAAGCTGCTGATTGTGATGGGTTTTCGCCGGATATCAGGGCGGTTGTCAGGCGAACGGCCTCGGAGCGGATTCCGGCGGCTGCGGTTGTTGGGATCACCGTTGCCTGTGCTAATTGATCGCCTGGATCGACCAGGCTTCGGTTTCTAAATTTTTGTACGATTCTCTGTTTCTTTTTTCGTCAGTTGTAATTAATCAATTAGTAGTAATGTTTGGTACGGAGACGTTGATAGCGTATCCTTAATTTAGCAGTGGCAGATGAACTGCGCACGTATGGGTTGATGTTGATCTATGTAGCCTCCAATTATTTTCTATTCGAGACAGTGAACACGTCAAAGATACTATGTAATGTACATTTGGTACTATTTTTTGGGCAATTCAGAAAAGCTCATCTAAAGAGTGTGCCACAAAAGGAATGAAATGAATTTCGAGTACTTTAACAACCGATGAATTCGTCATTTATCATATGGAAAAACTGGATTTGGTATTAACCATAAATAAACTTAATTGTGGATAAATCATATAAAAAATAGGGTCGTTAACGAACAAGTGGTCACAAACATAACAATTGAGTATCAAGCTGTCGTCAAATTTACGATTGAAAAAAAATTGATCGTTGATTAACTGCTGAATGAAAGTTGAAGTTGATCGTTAATTAACGACCGACTCCATTACAAAAATTGAGCAAATTGACGACGATGCATTTTGGTCGGATTTTTGTAGTGACGCATATCCCGTGGAACTCCACCAAATCACATTAATCATGAGTTACGATTCTAGATTAAGTGGAACTCCACTAGAGAGTAGTGAGAGGATAATATTGTTCCCCGTTAGCTAGGCAAATGGATGTTTTCTTTTGGTTGTTACAGTCTAACAGATTGGCATGAACCTTGTGGTTGCTATTAATTATTGCGACCATAATAGGCTTAGGAACTTAGAGTTGATGATATATTAAAATCATAACTAATGAATTAGCTTGCGACCATAATATTTTTGATGAACCGAATACATTAAATGTGCTATGAACTTAGCTTGAGAAACTGGTCCACCGAATACAATCAAGCATAGAATCATCCACTTGATGTGGAAAAATCCTATCGGAATAAAAAAAATCCACTAGGAACATATCACTAATTAATATGACTTATAACCAGATTTGTCCCTTCATTACTCGCTCAATCTCACCTTTTCTTTCGCTTAAACCCTAAGGAAAAGTGTGATCCACATATTCAAAAGAAAGAAAAATGCTCTACTTTAATTGTCAACATAAACACATCCGACTCAAAGATATATCCTAAAGATATTCAGAACATATCATATAAATATCTAAATTTGAATCAAATCGATCACAAGTCATCTTCATTAAATAGTTAACTCGTACCCCGCCTGTGCATGAATTCTACATTGGGATCCTGAGGCCTTGAAAATGAGGATCACCCCCTCCACTTCCTCCCTTAGTATCTACCTGTGTCGATCAGTCTTCAAGATATTCCCTTAGTCTTCTTTGTTCTTCGCTTATTTTTATGAATGCACCAGTAGTGAGCCATTTGTTGTCTACAACACATGTGCTCTACGCCATCTTTGTAATATAGACACTAAGATGTTTGCTCTATCGAATCTAATTGCCCCATGATGACTAACTGAATCTCCCCTATCTCACTACAAAAAAAATTAACATATAGCGACGGAAATATCTAGCGACGGAATCAATCCGACGGACTCCGTCGCTAAGTATATTTCCCAAAAAAAAAAAAAAAAAACCGCAAAACACATTTAACGACGGAAACGTCAACGTCCGTTGTTGAATTATAAAACACAAATAATTTAATTGTAGCACTAAATCAATAAAATTTAAATTAAATATATTTAGCGACGGATTTCGTCGCTGAATAAATTTTCGTTAATTCTAACGACGGATCCATCGCTAAAATGATGTTGCATAAGGGAAAAAATTTCTTTATTTATAAAATTATAAATAGCGACGGACGTCGTCGCTAACATATTATTCTTAAAATTTATAAATACTAGAGACGGATTTCGTAGCAAAACTAATTTTTGTTAAATTAAAATAAGTTTTTTAAAAGTTTATACATACATGCTTATCATATAGAATTATGAATATAACATTCTTACATCAAAACACATAAAATGTATAGAAAAAAAACCACTTATATATTTTACAAAAATTATAGTTGATAATATTATATATATGATGTTGGAATACTAATATAATGTAAAAAATTTTAAACGGAAATCAAATTATATATTGAAGAGATTATTTCAATTTTATGATGAAATTTGTACCCAAAACCACATTT
>JAOVYX010017390.1:0-22363 GCA_035668315.1 Drosera spatulata
CAAATCAACACCACACACTCTCATATCCCCAAACACAAACCACCTCAAAAAACACACCGAATCGCCGCCATCACACACAACAATGACACAATTGGACTCAGATTCAACACCAGCAACAGCCAAACCACCAGAATCACCACCAATGGAACCTCAATTCAGCATCACAGAAGCAAAACCGAGCCCGAAAATCACACTCAACAACACGAATTCAGCTCGGAAACAAAGATAAATTGAAGAATCAAAGATTCGAGAAGCGAAATTGAAGCTCAGAGAGGAGAGAGGGGGGAAAGAGGATTACCAG
Source organism: Drosera spatulata (assembly GCA_035668315.1). Classification (NCBI taxonomy): domain Eukaryota; kingdom Viridiplantae; phylum Streptophyta; class Magnoliopsida; order Caryophyllales; family Droseraceae; genus Drosera; species Drosera spatulata. The sequence continues at coordinate 302 of JAOVYX010017390.1, forward strand.
TGGCGAAACCCTAGAAATCCATTGTCGAGGACGAGATCAGCTAATGTGTAAGAGAGAGAGGGAAAAAAAAGTGGAAATGAAAATAATTGATGATGATAATATGATGCAGAGAGAGAGAGACACACGTGAATCGTGATACTATAGCTAGTTGTGATAGCACTAAGCTACTAGCAGTATAGTACTTGGTGGTGTAGGAAGTGGTAAATTGGGATACAGTTGAGTTCTGATTCACGAGCGAGCTACGAAATTGAAGAGAAAAGGGGAAAAGATTAGAGAGAAGAGGGGGATTTTGCTTTGCTTTTTGGGTTGGGTTTTGTTTTGTTTGGTCAGCATGTTTTCGTCTGTTTTTTCTTGTGCAACTGTTGCCGTTTCATCCTTTTCTTCGACCCCTCCTCCCCCTGGCTTGAGGGTACAAAACGAAAAATGTTTTGGTTAATGAAAAGAAAAAGAAATACAATACCGGTCCTAATATAAATATAATTGTTTGATCATGTGTGCATATCAATATGGACTGGTTTATTTCACGAGACGATCAAATTATCATTTTTCGTAATATTGTCATGAAATAATAATGATAGTTTAATTTATTTATTTTGATCATGTGTTAACGTAATTCTGTCATATTATTAAAATTATAAACGAAATTTTTCAAAATACGTGTTGAATAATACTCTCTCTGTCCCATAATAAATATAACACTTATTTTTTTATGTTCCATAATAATTATAATATTTTTCTATTTAATTTTTTTTTTCAAAAATGTCAAAGCATTTATTCCATTTGTCCCATATTAGTTACAACGTTGTGCAGTAATTGTATTATTCATTAAGCATCTCGATGCGTTATTTTTTATTAGTAAACAATATAATACAAATATCATTTTGTCTTAGGGTTATAGTTCGTGATATATACTGTGTTTGATGTTTCACGATAAATTTATAAAAAAAAAAAACGTCGTTTGCTCGTTCCGTTGATCATTTGTAGTTCCATCATCTTTTTGGCTTATGTGCATAATAAGTATAACCTTTTTGGGACGTAAGGAGTAATTTATATCATATCATCTCATCTCACTATCATTTCTCTTTCTATTCTTTTTCTCTTTCCTTCTTCTCACAACTTCAAGGATAATTTAGTCTTTCCATATAAAATCAATAAACAACTTCGAGATTTGTATTCATATGTATAAAATAGAGCAAAATACTTATATGTTACAATTATTATAGGACGGAGAAAGTAACATTTATCATTATTAACATTTCACAATATTTTTTTAAAAAATAACGTTTGATTATCTCATAATATTGATCAAATTTTCTACCATTATGTATGTCAGTTCAAAAAATTATATTTTTTTTTCATTTGTTTTTTTGGGGACGAGGGAGTACCAACGACGACATATCGATCACGATTATTTATCGGTTCAATGATTCGGCTACAGCCTGGAGATAAACTGGACCCAAGAGGCCCAACTAGACGGCCCAACTAAGAGAGCTCACTACGTGTGAAATGGATCGGACTCGTCCAAACAAATGTAATGGTAAAATTTGCCTCTGAAACAGTGTACATGAAAATCTCGCCAGTCACCACCGATACGGCCACGATACCTGAAAATTTGCGAACCGGTCCGGTTCATGTGACGTAAGCGTCTGCGTGGTTCCTCCGTCCCCTCTGACGAACAGTCCCTTCTCTCTCTAAAACTTTCCCCCCTTCATTTCAACCCCTCCACTTCCTTCCATTCCCTTCCATTTCCTTCCCGTTCCACATCACACACAAAAATCCCCAACCGCTCGCCGCCGCCGCCGACTATTCCGCCGGAGGCGATCGATTCACGCCGAGGACTCAAAATTCCGTCATATGCGTTTGCTGTCTCGTCCAAGATACTTGGCAACCATGGCGGAGGAGATCGCAACTAACGCCGCTGCAGCGGAAACTGCGGCCGGGAAGACGAAGACGAAGTCTCGGTGGCCGTCGTTGTTGAGGTGGATTCCGACTTCCACCGATCACATCATCGCCGCCGAGAAACGCCTCCTCTCCTTAGTCAGGTCTAAAGATAATCGAAATTGATTTCGTATATTATGTTCTTGATTCGATTTATGAGAGTGAAATTTGATGAGTTTCGAAATAGATTCGATCGTAATGATCGTGATAGGTGTGCTATTGATGGCGGATTGTGAAATGATTTTCTCGATTTCTAGGAGTTGATGATCGGATGATTCATGAGTGGATTGTGTGATGAAATTGCCGATTCGGTATTAAGTTCTCAATAATGTAATTCAAATTCGCTCGAATTTGAAAATCAGTTATTGTTGGTGGATTGAACCTCAAAATGATCGTCTCGATTTGTATATATTGCTGATTAGATGAAGGCGGAGTGTTCTTTTGGGTGATGTTGATTTTGATGTTGATATGGTGCTTGAGTGCTTCATTCTATGTGTGTTGCTGATTTGTATGTGTGTGGTGAAATGTGTTGTTGGATTACAGAACACCTTATGTGCAAGAGCAAGTTAACATAGGCTCGGGGCCGCCTGGTTCCAAGATCAGGTGGTTTCGGTCTACAAGCAACGAGCCGAGGTTCATCAACACCGTTACATTTGCCAGTGAGGCTGATTCTCCAACGCTTGTGATGGTGCATGGATATGGTGCGTCGCAGGGGTTTTTCTTTCGGAACTTTGACATGCTCGCCAGCAAGTTCAGGGTCATCGCGATGGATCAGCTAGGGTATGCTGATGCACTTTTTCTTTTTGTAATTGTTTACTTTTCGGTTTTCTTGAAATGCTGATTCCCATGGTCAACAACTACAAAAGCAACATCTCTTGTGTTCTCATCCGCAGTATAACTTATACAAACTAAATTTAAACCTAATGAAACTGATTCATGTGCTGACTATGATTTTATATCAATCAGAGTATTGGATGCATCATTGTTCCATCTGAGCTGTTTTTTCTGAATGTATTTTTTTAAACGATCTTTGAATATTTTGTCGTCAAATTTGATACTTTGCGAAGGTTTCCCTGCTGATTAGTAATTTCTCTGCTTGCAGATGGGGTGGATCCAGCAGGCCTGATTTCACTTGCAAGAGCACTGAAGGTTAGCTTAGCTTGACTTAGATCAATATGAAAGTGTCTGGAGATAGTTATTAGAACCCCTTAAGTAATCGACATGGGATGCCTTCCCTTAATACGAAAAAGTTGCGCAAGCATTCTGCATTCTTCTAAATTCTAATTATGTGCTTTCCCACCACCAACACTACAGAGACTGAAGCGTGGTTTATCGATTCTTTTGAGGAGTGGCGAAAAGCCAAGAACCTCAGTAATTTTATTCTTCTTGGGCATTCATTTGGAGGATATGTTGCTGCCAAGTATGCAATCAAGGTGGGATTATTCTTCACTTCTTATGTTTGTACTATTTGTTTTGGTAATTAAATAGTGTCCGATAGTCAGTCTATTGCACTGACTTCTGTTTTTTCTTTTTCAGCATCCTGAACATGTAAAGCACTTGATTTTAGTCGGTCCAGCAGGATTCTCAGCAGAAACCGATATGTCGGAGCGCCTTATGCAGTTTAGAGCAACCTGGAAAGGAGCTATCCTAAATCATCTCTGGGAATCTAATTTTACTCCTCAGAAGATCATCCGGTAATTTTCGTTGTTAACTTTCAGCTCTGTTGCTCTCGATGAAGCAGCTCCAATTTGATCATAAACTGATGTTCTGAACAGTATATGTACGGCTGTAAGAAAGCCCATTAAGCTTGAGGCTCGGCTCGAGCTCGGCTCGTTAAGAGCTCGTTCAAGCTCGTTTGATTGCTAAACTAGTCGATCACGAATAAAATTCTCAGCTCGTTTAACTAAACCAACGAGCTTGAGCATACCCCTGTTCATCTCGGCTTCAGAATGTGGTGCATTAAGCGCTCTTTTATTGCAAAATCTATGCTTGCTTGACATTTTGCATTTTATATAGTCCTGATTTTACTCCGTTCAACTGCTGCCACACTTTTCGTTCTGCACTCAACTGATGATGCTGATTATCTGCAGAGGTCTAGGACCATGGGGTCCGGATATGGTTCGCAGATACACAAGCGCCCGATTTGGGTCATATTCAAGTGGGGATATGTTGAAAGAGGATGAATCAAAATTGCTTACAGGTGCTTCTAAGCAAGTGGTCTTTGGATTCTGCTGATTTTAGAAAAGCATGCTTAGTCATTGAAATAAGCATTTATCTGAATCTTGCTAAACTGTTGGCTATGTTCTTTCATTGCAGACTATGTGTACCATACGTTAGCGGCGAAAGGCAGTGGAGAGCTGTGCCTTAAATACATTTTCTCCTTTGGAGCATTCGCTCGGAAGCCTCTTCTGCATATGTCTGTTGTTGAATCTCATTTTCTCACCCTTTATTTAATATGTTCAGTCACTTAGGTGTTTCCGGCAGTCATAGAGGATATAGTATCTGGCACTTTAGTTTCAACTAAATGTCTTCTCGTCTTTGGCTGCAGCGCATCAGAATGGAAAGTACCTACCACATTCATTTACGGTACGGATGATTGGATGAACTACCAAGGAGCCCAAGAAGCTCGGAAACAAATGGAAGTTCCCTGTGAAATCATTAGGGTTCCTCAGGTAAGTCTCCCCCCATCTCCTTCATTTCCTTTTGTTGTTGCTAAACACCCATTGCAAAATGGTTTGGTTCTTGTGGAAAGCCTATTGATGGATCGCCGGTGTTGAATATTTCAGGGCGGTCATTTTGTATTTATAGACAACCCAAAGGGATTCCACACAGCGGTATTTTACGCCTGCCGTAGATTCCTTTCTCCGGATCCTGATCACGAATCTCTCCCCGAAGGGCTGACATCTGCATAAGGAACGGTGTATGCAACATTGTAATCTTGTATAATTTATATGTATATATAAGGATATGTGTCATAAATCAATATAGAGAAGCTGAATCAGGGCCTTTCCTGTTCCATGAGTGCCATTTACATGTGTTTACCGTGACATTCTTGTTGTACAATCAACAGTTGAAATCACATAGCTAAGTGGTTTGAACCTAAGAGAAATGGAGCAAAGTTTCACATTTTCACCTTGCTGTTTGCTATTGTCTATTCGACAGCTTAATATCTTCTTCCTGAGTTCTACTTTTGTCTATTCTCCTCCTCGGAGACTGTAAGTCTTAGGTTTTTCATGTTGCTCGGTTCATTGTGTGATCGCAATTCTGTTGAGATTATTGTTTCTATAAATATCTTATAATCATTGCGATATTTCGAGTTTCAGGTTAGCAGCAGATGGGAATGCTCGTTGCTCTTGAAAGGTTGTTTAACCATATGATGCCGTCAAGTCACGCTATCGACGATCAAATTGCCTCGGTAAGTTCGATCTTGGCTCTAGATATCATTCTCACCTCAATGTCCCTTAGATTCCAAATCTACAAGGGATGCCTCTTCCCAATGCCGCCCCTCCTTACAGTCGGGTGATTGTTCTACGTTCGCTACGTTCATTGCATAAGAGCGTGCTTCCGGTATATGAATCTAGAATCTACCACGGTGAATAGAACAGATTCCTATTCATTAAAATTTTTATTTGTCTACTTTTACCATATCTTCGCCAAAACATTAGCAAGTGAAAAGTTTATGACGGTCCAAAAACAGAAATGTGGTGTGGGTCTTGAGTTTAGCTGGCTGTGAGCCCTGGTAGATTCTGTGCTGCAGAATATCATGTGCCCAAACAGCAAGGAACTGCGACGACCCAAGGACAAAAAAGTACCCTCAGTGAAAGAACGACAGTCACTTACGATCGTTTGATAACTCTCTTAGGTATTGGTAACTCTTTTATTCGAATCCAATGAATGAGATAAAAAATATGTATAAAATATTACACAAAAGATTGTTCATAACATCCTGCTTACCCAAATGTTATTTCGAATTCAATTGAAAAATAAATCAACAGTAACTACAACAAGTCAAAATAACAAATCAACTTGAAGCATTTTTATGCCTAAGAATGAATGAAAAAGACATTGCCACCCCCCTCTTGGGTACTATTCTAAGGGGCAATGTTGTCCATGGAGCATACGTGTGGAACCAATTCCTCATACAAACCAGTCAAACTACCCAACGGCCAACGCCAAATATCATCCCACTGTCAGCTCTCAACACATAGTAACTGGAATGGTCACCTAACAAGGAGAAGCAACTGCTGTCGGATCAGCCGACGATTGAAAATCCGGACCGACGTGACAACCTTCGAGCATAAACACGATGTCCCCGATCGACGGCCTGTCATTCGGGTCAGTCGCTGTGCATAACAGACCAACCTTTAACCCGAGCAAGAACTCTTCCCACTCCGATGACTCAGGATCGAGCTCTGATAACCCTGTGTCAAGCAGCTCGTTTATTTGTCCCTCCTGTAGTTGTTTCTTGACCCATTTTACAATGTCGTCATCCTGCTCGAACATAACAGGTTTCTTTCCAGTTAACATTTGTAGAAGCATTATCCCTTTCCAGTTAACATTTGTAGAAGCATTATCCCGAAACTATACACGTCCCCTTCTGTCGTTGTTTCTCCTGTTTCTGATACTTCGGAAGCTACGTAGCCTAGGGTACCGACAACGGTGTATGACGTTGATGCTTCCTTAGCGGCTGTTGATGTGGAGACGATGAATTGGTCAAGGCCGAATTCTGACACGTGAGCTTCGAAGTCTGCATCAAAGAGGATGTTTTGAGGTTTGATATCTCCGTGAATGATCGGGACAGAGTGTAAGAACGAGAGGCCACGGGCAATGCCGAGTGCTATGAGATGACGCATTGGCCAGTTTAGCACGTGACCGTCGTGGTGAGTCGCTTCTTGAAGCAGTGTGCCTAAGTTGCCGTTCGGCATGTATCATAGATAAGAAGCATCACGTCGGGCGGTCCAGTATAGTAGCCTCGTAGGACGGTTATGTTCCGGTGCTTCACCTTTCCAAGCGACTCTGCCTCTCTCACGAACCCATTCTCATGTAGATTAGCTCCATCAGGTAGCTGCCGGATGGCCAGAACCATCCCGTCGGGAAAAGATGCCTTGAAGACTAAACCGTTCTTTCCTCTGCATATTACATTCTCTTCATCAAACTGCCCGGTTGCATCCAGTGTCTCCGCGTAAGATATCTTGTTATTGAACATAACCAGTTTCTGTGTTCCGTTTTCTCTGGATCCACTGCTCCTATGATCAGAGCTCGACTTCTTGTCCCCATTGGCTCGAGCCTTGAGCCTCTTGTAAAGCATTACGAGGCCGATGATGTAACCACAGCAGCAAAGTAACATGAGGCAAAGACCGGCTACAGTCACGCCTACCAATATGATCAGCTTCTTTCTTTTTCCCCTCTTCACAGCAGGACACTCCTTCAATGGCTCGCCACATAGACCGCCATTCATTGCGAATACTGAAGAATCATTGAAACGAGAGCCCAGCGTTGCTGGTATCTGTCCCTGCAGATCATTGTTTGACAAGTTCAAGTCTGTCAAACCAGGAAGGTTCGATAGACCATCAGGGATCGTTCCGTTCAATCTATTGGACGAAAGGTTCAGCACTGCGAGATTGGATAACATCGATAATGATCCCGGTATGGAGCCATCCAGGCTATTATTCGCCAAATCAAGTTCCCTCAACCCAGACAATAGAGATAGAGTGCTCGGGATGTGTCCTGTCAAGTGATTCAAACCAAGTTCAAGCACTCGAAGCTCAGAACAGTTGCCAATCTCTACCGGAACAATCCCCATTATCTGATTAACCGACATAGACAACACACTTAACGACCACAGGAATCCATAGGTCGAGGGGATCGCACCAGTGAAGCCATTGGACCTGAGATTCAAGTACTGAAGCGAATTTAAGCTGGTCAATCCTTGAGGAACATCTCCATGTAACCTGTTTTCCTGCAAGGCAACAATCTGCAAACCGGGCAATTCGAATAGTCCACTCGGTATCTCCCCAGATAGGTTTTGTTTACAAAAATCAAGTGTAGTGAGCCTCATCAAGTTCCCGATACTGGTTGGCATCGAACCCGAAAACCCACAGCAGCTAAGGTTCAGAACCATTAACCTCGTCAGATCACCCACATTCCTCGCGATCTCACCTGAGAAGTTGTTATAACTCAAGTTCAGTGTAGTCAAGTTATCAAGTGAAAACAACCCTTGTGGCATATCTCCATTGAGCTCGTTCTCACTCAAGTTCAAGACCTCAAGCTCGCTGAGACCATCCAAACTCGACCCAATCAAACCCGAGAACTTGTTCCTTCCAAGCGACAAGATCCTCAAACCACTCAATCCACCAATAAACCCCGGCAATGGCCCCGAGAATCCGTTCCCTTTGAGATCAAGCACCCGCAACATCCTACATTTCGCTATATCTCCAGGAACCTGACCGCCCAACCAGTTATCGCCCACTCTCAGCTCCTCCAACGACACCAAGTTCCCAATCCCAACCGGTAAAGAACCCGAAAACAAGTTTCCAGAAACATCTAGAACCCTCAAACTCGACATGTTCATCAACCAATAAGGCAATGCACCCGCTATCCGATTCCCTCCTGCGTCGAGAACCTCCAAGGCACCATTCACCCCATCTCGTGCCACCGGAGCAGCCATCCCGGTGAATGCATTGAACCCGAGACTAACAATCCGAATCAATGAAGACACATTACTGAACAACGACGAAGGTATAGCACTCGAGAGCTCGTTCCTCGACAACGAGAGGACTACAAGCTCCGGCATTGCCCCAACACTGGCCGGAATCTCCCCACTTATCATATTCCCAAAGGCACTGACATGAACAAGCATGGAACAGTTCACGATCCCGGACGGGATGGTAACGGTGATCATATTCCCATCCAACCACAGAACTGTAGTCGCCGGAGCAACCCGATACTCGCCGGAATCCAGCCGGAAAAATTATTAAACGAAAAATTCAAAATACCCATCTCAGAATCTCCGGAAAAATTCCCCGGCAACCCGCCGGAGAACCCGTTTCCGGACAAATCGAGGACCCGAAAACCCTTCGTAACGCTAACTCCGGCGACCGAGCCGGAAAACCCATTATTCGCAACATTCAGTATTTGCATGCTTCCGAGCCCAAACAGCCCCTCCGGGAGCTCCCCGGAGAAGGAGTTGTTGTGCAAATACACGGCCCTGAGGAAGAGCGAGGAAATGGAGGCAGGGAGGCGGCCGCAGAGGCGGTTTAGAGTGAAGACTGAGTGCCGGAGCTGGGTGAGGCCGGAGATGTTTTCCGGCCGGATTCCGGCGAGGTTGAGGCGAGGGAGACGGAGCTCGTGGACGCGGCCGGCGTGGCAGGGGACGCCGCGCCAGTCTCAGGGAGGGGATTGGGTGGCGAGGGACCAGCCGGCGAGGGCGCCGAGGGGGTCGGCGAGGTGGGCTTTGATTGAGAGAAGGGCATTTGTGTCCGTGGTGGCGGCGGCGGCGGCGACGGTGATGAGAATGTGGAGGAAAATAGCCGCTGGTATTTGCATTGTTGAAGGGTTTGTGGAATTTTGGGTTTGTGATGATTTTGGGTTTGTGATGATTTTGGGTGAGTGTGCGTGGGTTTTGCTGCATCTGCTGCTCAGTGTGGCAGTTGCCGTTTGTTTTGGAGGGTACCCTTCTTCCCAAAATTGTTAATTGAACCAATGTACATAGGTGGGTCCCACGGATCCCGTGCGTCCGACTTAGAAACTTGAATCGGAACTGATGATTAAATGCTCATTAATACAACGTAACGATGATATTTTGAATAATTTAACGATATTCACTCTGCAAGGTGTGCTTAAACTTGTGACTTTGATGTCACTTCTCTGCTATACAATATAAATCTTTGTCGGAACACTGACTCTGAATATTGAACCTTAAGGTGTCGTGGAAGACTTATAATGTATCATAATGCTATGTGTAACGGACTCCTAGGCGGAGTGAATGGTTGGATTGAAGTGGTGCATGTTTTGGTCAGGTCATGATTTGTTACTTTAGGGTTTTGCTTTGAGATAGGAGTGTTCTGTTTACATGTATGTTGGTTGTATTGAAGATATGAGATTTGATGGCGATGCCCTGTAAAGTTGGAGTTGGAGGTTGATGGAGCTTCATAGTAAAATTCATAGTTGAGGGTCACTAAAAAGATGAAATCTATACGTTGCAATCCAAAAAACCTGACATTGCCCATGTAAGTTGTAACTTTAATGTATTCCATGTGGCGAAAATATTTTACCTGCTTCCCCGCACAAAGATTGATGAGTGTAGCATGGTCACTTCAGTAATCAAGATTGAATAAAGGCCAGACCAATGGCAATCACAGTGGGTAGTCAACACAATGGACCTTTTTGTACGATAAAAAGTGATGCGAAGCCTTGAATATACTCATCAATGAGTCACAGGACTTGGCCAATGAAAATCGTCCCACTGCATATAGTGTGAATTTGGGCTACTGTTTGATCTATGTGAATATTTTATTATTTGATTTATGTGAATATTTTATTATTTGATTTATGTGAATATTTTATCTTTTGATTGAGTAAATATATTTGGGGGACCCTTTGGCATGGGCATGAACTTGAGAATGGGCCTTGGAGCTTGGATTTGGTTTTTGCAACACAGGATGAATGGATGACATAAATGACATCAAATGGCTGTGTTCGTGCATGTGGAATTTGATTTGGTTTGATTGGAAAATTCATACATTCCCATATTATCTTGATTTTAGATTAATTATTAAAATTAATTTTGTGCTTTATTTATTGTGATCATTTTTTTTAATCAATCACATCTTAAAAGAATACAGGGAGATATACATCCCGAAAATACACTTAATACTTCCCGGTTTGATATAGAGATGGATTCATGGACACAAATCAAGTTTCACCATTGCCCCGACAGCCAACTAAGAGTTGACTCGACTGGGGATTCGTTACCTTCGATCTTCTGTGTATCGGTTTAGAGTTAAGTTAGACTTCGAACTTCTTCCAAACTTTTTTATAAAAAAAAGTTCCCATTGTGGTTACATGCATTCTCTTTCAAAGTTATTAACACCTCAAGTTAGCATAGGTGTCAAGCGTGGACAATCAGAATCATCTTATCTCTTGTTATGCGTCGACAACGACCATAGGGATTGTTGTGATCGTAGTCCGTCTGACTCATATGTGTACTTATGGTCAGGGGGACTTGGTCAGACGAACAAGTAACATGGAGGGGCCTTTTTTAACCGACTGAATGCTCAATCAGTTCATTAGGCATTTGCTGCCTAGTTTATGTGGCTTTATCTTAGTCTAACTTTATCCTCCAAGGCCATATGTTTTGTCTGTTGGCTTATTTTGTTATGGAACATGTTTTTCTCTATTAAGCTCTCATTATGTTGGTGGATTAATTTCCACACTACATGCCACAAATTGTTAGAAAAAAAATATTTTTTTTTGAATTTGTTAGGATAATTATTTTTTTTGTTTTGTGTCAGTGGATTATTGTATAAGTGGATTATTGTGTCAGTGGGTTGTTAGCAGATTTTTTTTAGCATGGAAAATCCAAATTTGGAGAACAAACAAATCAATCGGTCCTGAAAAGCCAAATAACGCGACAGAAGTAGTTATTTCTATGGTCTCCATCTTAATTGCAAGCATCTAGAGGAATTAAAAGAATAAGCATGATAAGAAACGAAACATGGATAGTTTGATCAGCTAGCTATTTACATGCGAGAAAGCGCGAGCGCCTAGCATGTTAAAAAGCGGGACATCCATCCACAACAATGCCGGATGCTGTTGGGCAGTTATCGAGAGAGCAGTGTCGTCCATTTCCAACCCCCATCAGTCGGGTCGACCAAACACGTTACCGGACTGAAGGGTGAAGAAACCACTATCCCCATAAAAGCAATACCAACGTCAAGAGCGGCGTCATGATATAGTTATTCCTATCCCGCATTGTGCTTCCTGACAATGTAGACATTGAAGAAGGGTTCTACAGCTCCTCAAGATAAATACTATCTTCATCTCAATTTAATTATAATATTTAATGAGATACGAGATTTTATATATATATTGAATTTATATAAAATTTGATAAAGAAAAATATGTTTTTAGAGATAATGGGATGCAAATAGGATTTAGAAGAGAGAATGAGAGAAGAGGATGAAGAAGGTGATGGGATAATTTGATTATATTAATATAAATTCATTATCAAATAATAATAAAAAATTAAAATATTATATTTATACTGAGACTAACAAAAAAACAATTATAATTAAATTAGAAGGAAAAGAATAGTTAATAGCTCTAGCCGGAGACATGTTTCCTGTGGCACCTAGGAGGACGGGCATTTGAGGAGCTTATCATTTTTTCTCGTGATACTTCCACGACAGAGCGACACTGGCACTGGTGGAAGCAAGCTGGTAAGAAAGAAATAGTTCATCACTCCATAATTCCCATATGATGGAAGCACCGTAGAAAACATTAGATCTTGAACACGTCCAGGAACTCCCATCCGACAACAAAGAGCTATCGTTCGAGAGAAGTTACCATGTAGTCGCAAAGTAGACGAAGGCAGAAATCACCGTTCCAACAAGTTGTGCATAGAACATGGATTTCAGTGGAATTTTCATGTAGTGTCCTAATTTGAAGTTTTGAACAAAGGTAACTATAATGTTTCAATTTTTCATAATATATTAACACATAATAATATAAATGACGTTATTGTCGTCGAGTTCTAACATCTCATTTAAGCAAAAATTATTTAACCGGTTTAGACACAAAAATAAATAAAATTCACTTAGATATAAACCAATAATATTATCAAATACAGCGAAAACTTCTCATTTATTATATATTTTACTTAATTCATAAATCATAATACAATAGATATATATTAGCATCATAACTTATATCACCTGCCCATTGTCTCTAACTCTTGAAAACACAGAGAAAAGAAAAACACAGAAAAATAATAATTATGAGCCATATGAGCTCAATAACGTGTCGGTCTTCTTATCAGGGGTTATTTGAGAGAAGAAAATAAGATAAAAAAAAAAACCGAAATGACCACTTAAGTCCTTTGTTCCAGCACTCTGAAACTTATCATACCAATCCGACGTTTATAATTATCATCTAAAAAACACAGTAAAGACAGATAATAGATACCCTTAGTGTTATAATTGTGCTATTGACGAGAGTTATTCAATTTCAACTTATCAAGCTTTATTCAATTTTAGTAAAAGGGACATCCACGAAAGGGGATCAGCTAAATCGGAACCCAGTGTTTCCTGCAGTGAGATACCCTCATATCAAAATGACCTCACATGATCGATGAAAAAATGTCACCATCAAGTCACTGTATAACACAAACGACTGACACAATGCTGTTTATGTTTTGTATCACGGAGTTATCTCACCAAATATAGACTTACACTCTTTTTTACTTACTTATCCTGTTTATATCAGTAATCAAGACATAACGCAAACACACACATCATCTTATCATGGCACACAGTAATTGCAGTCAACATTTTACGTTAGCTACATTTAGTGACTACATCCAAAGATTCCAATACATTTTATTATACTCACGGTATAATAATACGTATCGCCACATATAATAAATCTAAACATTACCTTCTTATTGTAACTTTTTCACACATACGCTCAACTTATCCTTTATATCTCAACGAGCGGCGTTTTCAGGTCCTTTAATATGATAGGATTCGCATATTAACACATTTCCTTATGAATGTTTGTTCGTACTTTGTGAAAAACCATCATATTAATATTATGAGATAATGCTGAGTTTTGTAAAAGTCTTTGATATTTATTTTGATCTAATAATAGCAGTTAATTAGTTGAAGTTTATATTTTTTGCTAGTTCAAACAGTTTGACCTTAGTTCACTAATTTGTTCATAACTCTCTATATATAACTCCAAATAATTATTTGTAAACTGTTCTTGAAAGTAGACTTCCATACCTTTTCAGTGATATAAGTCTTGTCTCATAAATTTTACCATATAATTTCATATCAAGTCATAAAATTATCTCTGTAACCATTTTTTTATAGATTGACACATCCGTATATTTTGATTTATAACTTAAGATTCTCAACTCCGAATCATGATTTATTAACTTTGTTAGAAACTAAGGATGTGAGGATTCAACATATGCTAATATCAAGATTTATCAAAAAGTATATAATATTTCACAAAATTTCTAATCAAGATGATGACCTTCTCTTAACAACGGTGAAGGTTCCACGTCTTATTCGCCTTACCACATATCATCTTCTCTTCATCTCAAATTTCTCCTTCTTCTCTTCTCTTGCTTAACACTAATCTTGCATGGTAAGAAATGTTTTGTTTTGTGTTTGTAAGGAATTTTCAAGGAGAAAAGAGCTTGTATTTATAGAAAACTAAATCAATTAAAATAGTTTGAGTGGAAAATTAGTGGATATTTAGTGAATAATTAGTGGATAATTAATTTAATTTAGGTGAAATAGAAATTGACATAAAGAATAATAAGTCCCAAAATTAGGTTTAGGTCATTTTCGTATAAATACAGTATTTTCGTATTAATATCGTATTTTTCCGTATTTGCATATTAGGGTTACATTTCATCCATATTTTACATTCTTTCCCTATTATATAGTCAAACAAGCCTTTTAACCCCGTAAAATAAATTACAATGTACGATAATTTACTATTCACGTTAATTATCGTGAAACTAAATTTTACGGAATTTTTCGGATCCTTACATTGACGATGCGTATTATTATACCGTGAGTATAATAATATGCATTGAAATCTTTGATTGTAGTCACTACTTGTATTTGACATAAAATGTGTTCTGACGTACCTTATTACCTATCACTTGTTGTGTGACGTAATAAAATGATTTGTGTATATGTGTTATATCTTGTTTATTGGTATAAAGAGGATGAGTAAGTGAAATGAGTGTAAATCCATAATTGATGGGACAACTCCATGGTATAAAACACAAAGAGCGTTGTGTCTGTCGCATGTATTATATAGTCACTTGGTGATGACATTCCTTCATTGACCTTGTGAGGTCATTATGGTATGAGGGTATTTCACTGTAACAGACCCTGGGCTCCGATTTGGCTGATCCTCTTTCGCGGATGTCCTTTTTGCTAAAGCTGAATAGAGCATGATAAGTTGAAATTGAATAAATCTCGTCACGGGTACAACTATTATATTGAGGGTATCTATTATCTGTCGTCTCTATATGATTGATATAATGACAAGTGTAACAAAGTCTTGAGTGAAATGTTGAGTGCAGTAGTGCGTGAGACTTGGAATGGGTAACTGTCGTATCACAGTGTCATTGTCTCACTTTGTTTGATATGGAGGTCTTGACTGTCATATCATAAAGGGTATGACGATCATAAATGACGGTGATAATGTCTGGAGTGTCGATGGACGCGTAGTTTTGAGCGTTGTTACGTGTTGTTAAATGTGCTTATGTGACTAGGGTGAATCACTGGTATACTTGTGATGATAATTGTGAATATAAGATTAGCATGATAATTCCAGAGTGTTGGAATAAAGGATTCAAGTGATCATTTCCCTTTCTTTTCTTTTCTTCATCTCTCGTGTAATCCCTGGTAAGGGGGCCGATACGTTATTGAGCTCGTATAGTTCACGGTTATTATTATTATTTTTTATTTTTTTTTTGTCTTTCTTCTTCTCTTAGTTACGAGAGTAAGACTTGAAGGTGAAATGTGACATAAGATTTGATGTTAGATGTAGCTTATGTTTGAAAGGTATTTCGATCTTAAAAAGAGATGTAAATTCTGCTGTAAAGGAGATATTTTGAGTTATGATTAAGTACATCAAAAATTTCTAAACTACTGATGTATAAGTGAATTTAGCTTAATTCTTATGATTAAGTCAGGAAGTATAGTTTTTGTCTAGATGAGCCATTGACCCTGGCTGTAGTGACGTCATATATATCATTAATAAGTAATGAAAAGTCAGGACGTTACAAATATCGAGGGAGAAAGTATGAGCGTCTACTATACGACTAACATTATACCTATAACCAGTATAATCGAATGTCTTGGAGCTAATGAACGGGAACCTTTTGGCCTCAAAGAGGTTGGACCAACAAAATATGGGTGTAACGTCCCCGACTTTCCGTGCCGGAAGACACGCGAGCGTTATGCAGTCACGGACCCGGTCCGTGACAAGGCTAAACAAACCGAATGGGTTTTAGGGGTATAGAAATCGAGGAATTATAAACAGCAATCGAATTCATAACTTACAGTCCCAAATACCTATTTAGTTACAACATTAAAGCGGAAGCTATGCAGATCGCTTATTACATTTAAACGATATAGACATCTGATCTGCCATAATATCCAAAATACATGGTTTCATCTATATACAAGCAATCTCTCTCTAAGAGCCTTCAGGTGCTGCTGGGGGCATACCTGCAATTGAAAAACATAACCGTGAGCTAATGAAGCTCAGCAACCTCAGGTGTATGAATCCCAATTACAGGAAACTTCCGCTAACGGCTATGGCGACCGTCGAAAATCCCTAAAACATTTTTATATATATAGGAAAATAAGGGCGCCATATCACACAACATCGTTTCTCATTTTTTTATGTGGCTTTGTATCGCTTTTAAGAGTCATTCCTTTCTTTTGCAATTAATTAGGGTTCATGACTTGACTCAGAAGCGATGACTCTAAGGATATGACCTACTCGGAGTACAGAGATAAGATAAAGTGTCAATCGTCAACCGGGCTACCCAATAGGTTCCGTTTTTCGCACCTCCCTACTCTGTGCGTCGTCTTGCACCTCTTGTGCGTATTCAATGAAGTACCGTTTGTCTATATTGAGATAATTTGGGTCTTCCTACAGAGACCAACCGGTGGCCCCGTTACAACGGCGTAGAAGCCGCTGCATGCATGCAAAGAGGATGGGGGATGCCCATC
This sequence comes from Drosera spatulata, assembly GCA_035668315.1. Lineage (NCBI taxonomy): Eukaryota > Viridiplantae > Streptophyta > Magnoliopsida > Caryophyllales > Droseraceae > Drosera > Drosera spatulata. The sequence goes on from JAOVYX010017390.1 coordinate 17,230, forward strand.
GCTCCATAACTAGTTCTCACCCGTGACGATGAATCAGAAGATAATACATGAGTGCAATGAATCAACTCAAGCCACCAAGGCCATTCAAAAAAACTGATGATCACAATGGATCGAAGAAGGGTCACCATGTTCGACCTTCTCAATAAATTCAAGAAAAACGACCAACGATCCAACGGATCCACAAGGGATGTCAATGCCGTCCTTATCAGTTCAAGAAGGCGATATTTCTTATTTGTTTGCTTTTCATTAATTCACATGCATAGTGTAGCTATGCTCCACATCCCCCGTTCCCTTTTTGTTAATCATTTAGCGGTCGTTTTCATTTATTTTCCGTGAGGGTATATACATTATAAGGGTGTATTATAGTTTATTTCAACCCCAAATACCCCACCACATGTCAAACGTGATCGTTTATGCACGTTTGACGATTTATTTCCATGCGTAGGTCATATATATCTCAAATACGAATTCAGGTTTAAAGTTCGGGGCACGAATATGTAATTTTCTTAGCCAGAAGGCCGTCGCGGGCGCGACGCTACTGTGCAGGCAAATCCCAATTTTTTCCTCGTCGCGGCCGCGACCCAGGATGGTCGCAGGTGCGACTGTACACTGGCCAGAACCTGCAGGAAACCTCTCTGCCCGACACCGGATCCGTCAACTCACACCACAACGCATCCAAACCATTATAGACACAGCATAAACATGTCTCAAACATGCACGGACGTGTTTGAATCATGTGAACGAATAAAAGAGGTGTATCAGACGAGTGAGATTACCTCGAACGTATTTGATTCCCTTAAGCACACGATCACACGAACAGATCCTTTGATGTTCTCTGGATGAGCTGCCGATGCTGATTCTTTTCCCGGCCCGTTGCTGCCCTTGTTCTCACGGCATCGTGGTGATGGTGATGATCGTGAAGATTGAATGATGATGAAACGAAAGAGATGATGATGATGCTTGATGTTGTTGTTGATAATGATCGTGAGGTTGATGGCGACGGCTGGAATTGATGATGGCGCTGGTGGCAGGCTGGGAAGAGTGTGGTGGTGTGAGTGGTGGTTTAAGTGGAATGGGAGAGTGGAAATGGAAAGGGGTGTGAGTGCGGGAAGAGGTGGAAGAGTTAGGAGAAGTGGGTGAGTGTGGGTTTAATCCCACGTTCCATCTCACGATACGTCTCGTTCATTCCACTTTTTACCCAAATTTCGTAATATTAATCTATGAAAATCTATTTGCATCGATAGATTTATCCCGTATATGAAAATATGACTTCCCGAATCATATTCCATTGTTTATGAAATTAAAATCGATAGTCCTTACGCGCCACGTTTATAACGTTATAACATTGTATCGTTATTTGTTCGTAACGTTTATTGGCGCGTTCAACTAATCATCCCAAAATAATCCTTCGTCATATTTGATTTAATTAATCAAATATTCTCTTAGATTTAAATATATAACCTTTTAGCATGATTTATTTTAAAATCGTAACGTTATGTATTTATCTCAAAACTCCCAAAAATTCTCGAGTATTACATCGGGTTACCAGAGAAGCTCGAGATCGCAAACCAGTCAAGGGTGAGATAGCCGATGCCCAAGCTATTGGGCCAAAAGCGATTCCTTCCATAGATAACAAGCGACTAAGATGGCGCCTATTGATGGGAATAGATAGCTTGGAACAATATAATACGCAAAGCTACAACTTAAGACGATCAGGAAGAATTATAGCCTGGTCAAGTGATTTCTTCTCCCTGGCATCCTTCTCGTGAAGAGTCCAAAAAAGAGAAACCTGAGCCAAATTCGACAGCCACCACATATATGAAGAGTCGACAAGGCGGTTTTTAAATATTTCAGATAAATCGTATCCAAACATCTGGGTAGTCAATGAGAGCAAAAAGAAGGCGTAAATATTTAGACTTCTATGATAAAGAGCTTTGACAATGGTAACGATGTCAATAGCATAAACACCACCAAGGCCACAATCTGCAAATATAGTGATCAGTACGTGCTCTTTTAGATTGAAAGGCCTCGGGTTGATAGTAAAGGACCAGTTTGTGAATGAAAGCTTGAATTTCCTCGTCGAAAGAACCACTGCCATAAACCTTCTAATGGGAAGAACAACGATCTGAGTCGACAATACTTGGACTGTGAGCGAGTTGTATCTGTATCCGAAGAACTGCTTCACACATGATAGAACCACGCAGCTTATGATGCCAATCACGGGGTCATTGGATCATCGGATCGCCCAAGTGGTCTCCGTCAGTCTGACTTGCTCGATGGGATGGTCATTGCTCTCTCCATCCCCAGTGTGTATAGGCAACGTTGCGCTAGCCAACTGCGATGAAAGCAGAGCAGTCTCAACCTTTTTTTTTTTTCAATGATAAGCGCTTCTTTCATCGTACTATGAGGGATATTACGTTACTATGAGGTAACTGGTGATGCAGAACCTGATGATGAGACAACTATACTTGATGATGAGACAACTATGCATTTTTATTTTTTTTTCGCATTGTGATCTTGCACCTTTTGAAGAGGTTGCTAAAGATGCAAAATGGAGGAAGACAATGGATGAGAAAATTGCATCCATCGAGAAGAATAGTACTTGAAAATTGACGGATCTTCCCAAAGGACAAAACACCGTGGGCATGAAATGAGTGTACAAGATGAAGTTGAACGAAAAGGGTGATGTCAATAAACACAAAGCTTGTTTGGTAGGTAGAGACTACAAGCAAGATTTTGGTGTTGATTACAGAGAAGTTTTTGCTCTAGTTGCTTGACATGATACTATCAGATTGGTGATCTTATTGGCGACTCAAAATTCTTGGCCTATTATCTAATTGAATGTGAAATCGATCAACCTCCTGATTCTGTGAAACATGAAAGGAAAAATAAAGTCTACAGGTTGACGAAGTCATTGTATGGGCTAAAACAGGCGAGCCTTGTATTATCGTATTGAGGGATTTTTTTGAAAGAAGATTTTAAAAAATGTCCTTACGTTTTCTGTAAAGCAGAGAGATGAGGGAGATGAAGGAAGAATGCTCATAGTATGTCTGTACGCAGACGATCTTATTTTACTGGTGATGACAGGTCTATCTTTGTAAGAGTCGATGATGAAGGAGTTTGATATGTCAGATCTCGGTATGATGCATTATTTTCTTGGCATTGAAATATGCAATCTGCTTCTGGATTTTTATATGTGAGAAGAAATATGTTCAAGATATTTTGGAGAGGTTTCATATGTGTAATTACAATTCTATTAACACGTAGTAAAAAAATACAGTTGGGAAAAAAAGTTGACAACGCTTCTTTCAAGTAGATCGTGGGAAGTCTGATATATTTGACTGTCACTGTAACGCCACGACATTTTTATCATTTATAGACACGTGACGTCACTGCCGCTACAGACAGATATCCATAGCAAGGCAGCATTATATAGGGTCTACTGACAAGAACAAAAAGGAAGCGTCATCTGATATGATTACATAACTCGATCTCCATATTACATAATGCAACCACAACATAACACAATCCGGACGCAGTTATCATACAATAGTCCAAAACTACGTTCGAACAGTAGAAGGTACGCGAGGTCAATTATTACAATTCCCCATTGTTTGACCTTAAGGTCTAATTATTACAGAATAAGGTTCTCATTGCAATAATTGAGAGATCCAGCCTTAACTCACGTCTACTCTGAAGCCTCTCCATCTCCATCAGTACCTAATCATAGAGGAAACAAAACCAAAGACAAAAAGGAAACCCGTGAGTAAAGAATCGCTCAATAAATCCCGGGTACTGCCAACGACAATACTACACGTGCTAAGACCCTCGACATGTGTAGCTGTCGCTTGACAGTATATTAAAACCCCAATATCATCAACGTCATAGTTTTCTCCTTTTGACCCCTTTTTCATTTATTTAATTTATCCGTGTTCCTATGCCCTTAAATCTATTATTCCACTTCGACCACCCGAGAATTTGGCCATCAACAGACTCGAATCAAATGTGTAAGATGCTTAACCAGTGGAGATTCCTTCCACTTCCAACATGAGACCACGTCAGCGCATCGTCGATGGGCTTCCTGCAAGCAACTGTCCAGCACTCGTGTTGCCAGGGGAGCTAAGTCTTGCCGTAACCCGAGTCCCTGCAAACATTTGCCCAGCAACCCCTAGTGGCATACCTGCAAGCACTGTCCAGCATCTAAGTCGCCAGGACGAGCCCATGTGTAACGCCACACTACTTATTATTAAATACGTGACGTCACTGCCGCTAAAGACAGAAGTCCATACCAAGGCAAATTCATAGTAGGGTTTACATTACACCACACTAGAAAAGGTAGTTATTACAGTCATCCATAACAGTTTGAAACTCAAATACACATATGTTCTAAATATTACATATGATACAGAAGGGGGTCCCTGTTAGGACAACTACTCCGAAGCCCCGTCCTCCTCGCCTGAGCCTGTACAGAAGACAATCAAGAAGGAAACAAGAAAACCCGTGAGCAAAGATGCGCTCAGTAGACCCCGGGTACTGTCGTCACGTACTATAGCTCTGTTACCTGCCATAGCACGTTCCAATCGGCAGTATATTAAAACCCCTTATCTCATCTTATCTTATCCAGCTTTTGATTGATATTGACCTCATTACTGACACCCACACTGTTTTGACATTTACCCTTACTGTTAAACTTCCCAGCCGAAGGAGGGATTAGTTAATTCCCATCCTTTTATTCTCATACGACCTTAGAATCCTCCGGGGTATCATTTCTCTCCCCCATGCGACCAAGTATAACCGAAGAGCCTCCGCCCTTACCAATACGACCATACATCTCTCGGGGTACCATTACTCTTCCCTCATGCCACCAAGTGTAACTGAAGGGCCTCCGCCCTTACCAATGCAACCATACATCTCTTGGGGTACCATTACTCTTCCCCCATGCGACCAAGTATAACCGAAGGGTCTCCGTCCTTACCAATGCGACCATACATCTCTCGGGGTACCAATACTCTTCCCCCATGTGACCAAGTGTAACTGAAGGGGCTCCGCCCTTATCAATGCGACCATACATCTCTTGGGGTACCATTACTCTTCCCCCATGCGACCAAGTATAACCGAAGGGCCTCCGCCCTTA
>JAOVYX010017391.1:0-22362 GCA_035668315.1 Drosera spatulata
CAAGTATACTTCGTGCATCCTTGTAAACTCCATAAGGACGATATTTGGCAGCTAGCAGCCTAGAATAACAGAAAATTAGCAAGCATCATAAATTGTTGTGACGACAACGACTTTATCACTTGACATGATAACAAGAAAATCAAACAAATAAGCATCAGCAATCTGTGCCTTTCTTCCTTCCTACTAAAACTGGGTTTTGCCACTTGGCATGTTCTTCCCTGAAAAATGCCTTTTTACAAATTACTTTCTCCGTCCCAGATAAATTACAATTTGTTAAATTGACACAATTAGTAAGGAAATCATTGACTTCATGCTTTTTTACTTTAATATCCTTGTGAGTGGAGTTTACAATTGTGAGTGGATGAACATAAAAAAAGTAATGAAAGAGAAAATAATGTGATACTCCCTCCGTCCCAGATAAATTGTGAAGAGTTGACTTGACACGATTATTAAGGAATTCATTGACTTTATAGGTATGTACCAAAATGCCCCTTGTAATAGTAGAAGGAAAGAATGAGGGTTATAAGTGAAATGAAATAGAAAAAATAATAATGAAAAAAATGATGTGATATAAAATAACCGTATTTTGGAGTTTTCAACCCAAAAACATTGCTAATTTAGGAAAGGTTGCAATTTATGTGGAACATCCATTTTTAGTAATGTGTTGCAATTTATGCGAGACGGAGGATATATAAAACAGGGTACTTTGGGTTTTTTTTTTTAACATTTTAAGATTACTTAATATGAAAGTGTTGTAATTTATGTGAGACATTCCACTTTTAGTAATATGTCAGCAATTTATTTGAGACGGAGGAAGTACTAGACAACCGGACTTTTTCCGAAGTATTTGTAAACAGGACATTTTGAGAAACTACATGGAAGAGAAGCATGGGACCACTAGGAGATATCAGGTTCCTCATACTATTAAGTTCAGGAGTTATACGAGATGAATCTCATTGAACAAAAACAAAAGACAAAGCAATGCAACATTGAATTCTGAACTAAGAGAGAACGTACGACGATGAATCACCTACACTGGTACCAGGCCTGCATGCCAATCATTAGCAAGGAATAAGCACTTCTCTCCATACGTGAAGCCACCCAGAGGAAGCACCAACGGGGCTTCACATGCAGCATGACAAAGCAAAGCGAAGCGGAACTGTTCAACCACAATAAATTTTATAAAGTCATGTGTGAGATGCTGCACATTGTAATCAGTTACAACAATCAACAATTCAAGGTTTACCTGGTTATCACCAAATGCACCAAAGCTATCACCATAAGGATTTCCAGGCCGGTGAAAAGCTGGATGATCTACAAACACCTGCCATGAAGAATGCGAGTCTTTACGTGGTCAAATGTCAATATATTTTCAAAAGAATTGAGGCTGGAACAAGTTCGTAGGTTTTGGAACAAAAGCGGAAATTACATAAATCACAACGAAAATAAAAGTAATGAATATAAAGTTAGAATGCTAATTGATAACTTTACCCAATCAACACCGGCCCTGTACTCATGAAAAAAGGCAACTTCTTGCTCCCCACCAAAGCAGTGAACCTTAATGCGACAATCAGCATCCAAAGCACCAGCATAAATTTTGTCCGCTGGAGTACCGTGTAAATATCTAGGCGAGACCACCATTACACGGTGTCCGTGGCCAGCTAGAGCTATGGGCAAAGAACCACAGACATCTCCTAAGCCCCCTGTCTTTGAATACGGCGCTGCCTCTGATGTAACAAACACAATACTTCGAAGAACTCTAGTAGTCTTCTCCACCACTTCATCAGACTCACTATCTTGTTTTTCTGTATGCCCTTTTTCATTCGCCCCATCTTCTTTCAATTTTGTAGGTCCATTTTTAGGTGTGCCTCCATGGAGGGAATCAACTTCATTTTCTACTGTATCTAATCCTGTCATGCAAATTCAATGGAGGATCAATACACAAGATTGGAGAAACAATTCTTATGCCCAAGGGTGTACTGTCGAGGAAACAACGGAAACTAAAATGTCTGAGATCATATATTTCTAAAATAGTTGCTCCCAAACACCTAGCACGTTAGAGGGTGCATGATCAGCTGCTACCTAGGCATCGAACTATGGTCAACGACACAGGGGGCATTGCCAGATATTAAAGTTAAAGGTTGTCAACAGCGTCCTAAGAAACTAACGTCATAAACCTTTGAGACAATGTATCAGTAAACAGCCAAATCGAATTGAGAACTTGGGTAGCCACAAAGAAAGAAATTTGAAGCCCTCGAATTGGACAAGTGACCCTCGATTCTAAGAAATCCTGAAGCTCCAGTGTCACGTCATGACTCATCACGGTTACAGGAAAGGTGGTTAGAAATCTACACCAAGTTACCAACATAAAGTCTATCACTTATTTTTGTCCAGAAGTAGAAGATTCTATCTGCAAACATACCCCATAAATTAACAGGGAAAACAAAGGGAAATCCAGCCATAAATACCAGATATCTATATCAACTTCAAATCTTCCACAGAACAAGGTTCCCTTATTTGCCAATCTAATGAGGCAACACATCACATTCAACACAATGCAAAAAAAACCCATACAACTAAATCCAAACAAGATGTCTTATCCAAACAAAAACAAAACTAAAAAATCCAAACAAGATATAGTACTGAAACAAGAGATCGGACCAGATTCAAACTTTGGCTGAAGCATTACAGGAGACGAGAAAGGCCCATCTTCATTCGAACCAAGAACAATCTTCTCCTCATCTTCAACCATTGAAGACCCATCTCGAGAACACTGCAACCCACACTTTCTCCTCACACCACTTCTCCTTTGAACATATAAAGACCCAATTTCGAACCATTTTCTCCGAGAAAAAGGAAAACCCAGTTGCCTAATTTGCCTATGCTCACTAGGGTACCCTAAATTTCGAGGGTTTCTGCAAATACTAGCATTAATATGAGAAGATACAAGAAGAGAGAGGGACCCCATTGGAGAACAGGGCACAATAGAGAAGAGATCTTCAAAACATTAAACCCAGTGTGTGAGGAAAAGAATCGCTTGGAACGATAGCTATGAGGATATTTTTCTTTCATCCTTTTGTGGACTGTTATGTAATTTAACAAAAAGCAACTTGCGAGTGAAGATTTTCATCGAAGATGATGATGACGGTGAGGAGGAGTTTGAAGAGGATGGGAAGGGTTTTCATTAATAAAATCCTTACAAAAGATTTGTTTGTTTAGCTGGGTCCAAAATAATAGTATAATCATCTCAAGAATTTATTAAAAATTATTTCAAATTTTTATATTTATAAAATTGTAATTTGAGTCGTATAAAATTTTTAAAAATAATATTTAAATCATATAATATTTTTAAAAATATTACTCAAATGATATGAAATTTTCAAAATAATCATTAATCGTTATCTTGAATGATTTTTTTTTCTTTTATCTAATCTATTCATTAACAGAGTTTTTTCATCCCTTTGTATGAAAACTTATTGTTTTCACATTATTTTTTCAATTTTGTTAATTTTTTTATTTCTCAAAGTTTAGTTGTCTTATTAAATTTCTCTGATACAACCACTCAAATCAAATGATCGTAAAGATGAAAATTTTAAACAAGAAGAAAATGTCAAAAATTATTAAAGTCCATGAATTCATTAACGGCTACAGGTATTATGTAAATCTCATATGATTTGAATAGTATTTTTATAAATATGAAGATTTAAGATGATTTTTTGTAAATTCATAAGATTTTATATGGTTATATATAAATATCCCAATAATCTACTTCCTCCCTCCGTCCCATAAATATATTATATTTTATTTTTCTATGATATTTATCATGAATTTTGATGGATTTCGTTTTAACATTAAACGATGCAAACATGAATATTTTTGTGTCTAAGGTGGATTTATGAAAAATTATAAAATTATACAATCAAATGATGTTTTTTATAATTTTTCATAAATCCACCATGATAATTTTAAAACAATAAGTTTTCATACAACATAAAGTATCATGGTGGATTTATGAAAAATTATAAAAAACATCATTTTTTTTTAAAATTATAAAAAAAAACATCATTTGATTGTATAACGAGACGTACCAAAGTTTGCCGCGACGTAATCAAACGGTTATATGCTATATGGGACGGAGGGGCGAGTCAAAATTTACCTCGATACGTGCACATAGTTAAACAATTAATGCTTTATGGGGTGTAGGGAGTATTCGGAATCTTATCACGGATCCTCAAATCTAATCTAATCTAATATGTTTTGTATTATCCAGTCGTTTTTAAGCGACAAATCATTTGTATGGCAAACGGCTAATAGTAGACAGGGCATTATTATCATTTTAAAAACTAACACTTAAAAAAAAATTAAACCAGATAAATAAAATCTAAACTAACATCTAGCATATATCTTAACCAATTAAAATTAAAATAACATCCCGATTTTTCATCTCATCACCCATCGTATATTAACTAAAAAACAAAAAAAATAATCTAATAAAAAAACAAAAAAATAATCTAACTTTTTTTTAAAAAAAATAATCTAAGATTTATAATCTAATATATATCTAATCGTCATGATTCTATCTTAACTAAAAATTAGAATAAAAATATTAAAAAGCTTTTAAAAAAACCATCAAGAAAAACCAAAACAATAACTATAGAACAAAAAATCTTTTAAAATATAAATTTGCGAAAAATTAATCTATCGATTTTTTATGGCATAAATCATTTAACACTATTATTTATTTATAATTTTTCATCCTGTGCAGTATTATAGTATACATTGTATTACCCAATCTCTTTTGGCGACAAACAGTAAATGGTATGACAGGGAATTATTATCTTTTTAAAAAATTTCATTTAAAAAAAATAAAATCTAATCTAACATATATCTTGACCAATCAAAGTTAAAACAACATCACAATTTCTCCCCTCATCAACTATCGTAACCTGAATTTTATTACATCTAATATGAAGAATTCTTCCTTTATTTTATATACAATATCTTTCGCAAACAAATAATTAGATTATTGATTTAAGTACAAAAATATACGATAATATTTAGGAAGGTCATTTACTAAATTAAAAAGACAAAAACTAAAACAAAAATCAAAATATTCAAACATTATTTATTTAAAATAAAATAAAAAATAGATCAATGTCTTTCTAAAAGATAAATAAGTTATCTATATCACATAAAAGAAACAAAAACATAAACTAAAAAACAAAAAATCTTTTAAAATAGAAATTTATGAAAAATTAATTTATCGATTTCTTTGTAACATAAGTCATTTAATGCTATTATTTAATTATAATTTTTCATCCAGTGCAATGCACGGGGCAGTATTCTAATATATATCGTATTATCCACTCGTTTTTTAAGCGCGATAAACCATTTCGATGGCAAACGATATTACAGGATATTATTATCATTTAAAAATGATAATGGATAATCAAGTAATTTCATTTTATTTAAACTAACATAACCTTATCCAATTAATTTCTATCCTTTGATTATGAATTCAGCTGTCGAGATTAAATCTTGATGATATTAAATTTAACTTGAGTTCAAAAAATCCAAACAATCATATCTATAATCACATCATCACCCAATTAAATATAAATTTTAATATTTTTAATCTAAAATAAAATATTTGGATCAAATGAAAAAAAAATATAAACATCATATATACGAAATATTTCACAAATAAATATAAAAAATCATTAAAACTTACCTATCATGATATTATTTGACTTTATTTCACAACCGTTAAAATATGAAAATTTTACACTATTCATTGTTAAATTTGACGATTAATACTCTAACTATTCTAGTGGTTAGTTTGTCACGTTGTAATAAAGCAACAAAAATATCTTTTACTCAAACAGCCTTATCCTAATTAAGTAAAACCATAAGAGTATATAAATATATCATCACTACTGTACTAGCTTTTTTACTCCGTATTATTGTCTGAATTAAAACTAGGCGATGATTTTTTAGGATATTCACATCATCCCGTTTTTATCTCAGCTTTTTTATTATTTATTAGTACATCTTATTTCATCCTGTTTTTATCTAAACAAAATATATTATGTTATAATAATATTCTATATTTATATAGATATAGTATTCATTAATTCTTATTTTATACTTTCTGCACACATATTAATACATATTTTCAACATCATATCATTATTTTTTTCATTCATATATAATTTATTTTTTATTTTTATAGATATACTATTTTGAGAATTCGATGTGAATGCTCTTCTCCTATATATAATGTTCCTAGTCTAAAAATTGGAATGAGATTATCACATGTGGATAGATCAAAAACGTTGATCGGGATTCAGCACATGAGAAACCCATCAAGACCATATGATGGTAGTAGATCACATAAATCGTCGAGAGTGGTCCCAGATCATCACATTAATCAACGTTCATAATACCTAAATGAACATATCGTTAAGATAAGTAAACAGAACAGAACAAGTTCTGCTCCGCTCATAGCTAATTAAGGATGTCAAAACCAAATCGAAACCGATTATCGATCTGTAATCGAAACCGACAAAATCGAATACTAAACGGTTCGTTTTCAGTTTAAAAAATTAAACGTTTTAATTAATCGATTCATTTCGGGTTAAAATCAATTAACCAGAGGTTCGAACCGAAAAAACCGATTATGTGAACCGATTAAGCGAATTGTTTAAAATCTAATTAAAGAATCGTTAATGACTAATTTTTCTAACATTTTAAATGAATCCATGAAATCATAGATAGATTGAATGATTTAACCAATAAAATGAACAAATTAGATAAGTTTTAATTTGTCGCTTTATTTCTCTTAATCTCTCGAGCTAATTACCAATTGGTTGTATTTTATTTTATTAATTACTAATAAGTAATATTATAAAATTTTTATTATCAATTGATTCATAAATTCAAATTATGATCTTTTTTGTTCTTAATCAAATAAGGAAATAATTTATTACAATAGATCATTCATTACAATAATCATCCCAAACTCTAAACTCTAACTGCCGTCACCAACAATCACCGTCGTCCGTCGTCGTCGTCAGCAACAGCCATCGGCCTCCGTCGTACCCAATGCGTACTATTTACAAAAAAAATACCCAAAAACTATGCACACTGTTTATCACCATACCATCATTTTTTCGCACTGTTCACAAAATATCAAAAACTTGTACCCGATGTGTACTGTTCATTATACAGTGCCCGAAAATCCCAAAAACTGTGCGCATTGTTTACCACCATATCGTCCTTTCTCGCACACTGTTTACAAAAATACCTAAAAATTATACCCAATGCGCACTGTTTATAAACTGTGCGCACCATCATACCATCATTTGTCACGCACTGTTTACTAAAATTACAAAAATTATGCCCAAAACCACTTTAAGGTGACCAATCAAAAACGGATTCGAAAATCTAGATAGAAAATAACTCGAAATTAGAAACCGAGATGAGGTAATCACTATAATTAGAAAACTCAGATGAAGAATCACTCGAATTTAGGAACCTAGATGAGAAAACCACTTGAGTTTCAAAACCCCAGATGAGAAGATCACTCAAATTAAAGAAACCCAGATGGAAAATCATACGAATTCGAGTACCCTTTGGGATTTCGAGTACTGGAAAGAAACAGGGATTTCGATTGCTAAATAATGATTACGATCTAATTTTGGTCGCAAAATACTAGTCGCTAATTATATTAGCGACCATTTCAATCGCAACTTAACGACCGTTGTTATTTCGATTATTAATTCTGTGACTGAAAAGAAAACAGTCGCAAAGATTGTTAGTGATCGAATCAGTCGCTAAGTTAGCGACTGAAAAAAAAAATAGCCGCTAAAACGTATTCTTGTAATGAATTTTTCAGTGCACTTAACAACCCTTTCGATCGCTAACAAGCTTATTCCGGGTACCTAAAACCTGGATTGCTTAAATTCCCTGTGCAATACAAAATTTGACCCAAACTACGTCCAAACCACTCCAAACCCACCCATGCAACCTCCCACATGTACAATCCAACACCAACACATCAAAGTACACAAAAATGATATCAAATAATCATTATAATACAAAAATCATATATGAACACAAAAATGGTCAGAAAACTACATCAAACTGGTGAAATCATGCACACATACATAAGCCTAGAAACCATGGATCTGCTTTGGAGGACATGGAGGTGGCAGTGACGATGGATCATGAGAATCGTTGGACGGCGATTAAAAGCTTCTTTTCCGCACTGGGACATCATTTGAGCCATCCTCTCCATCTCGACCTTCATAGCTACCACCTACTCCTTCAGTGAAAGCATCTCAGAACGATTGATGGATGCTGGTACTCTATTGGACGAGGATCACACCTCCTTGGGATAATAAACCGAGGAGGTCGATCCGAGATCATAGACGTACTTCATACATTCGGATGCGTCGAGGTGTGCATGGGTGGTGAAGGTGCGCTCATGTTTCGGAGTAAACTGAGTCCCCGACTCCTGTATGGCCAAAAACTCATACACCGCAACAACGCGACGAGTTTTGTACTCCGCCTATATATAACCAAAAAAAAAGGAAAGAAATTAACTTCAAAAACTATTTATTAAAATAAAAAAAATAATCATAAATAAAATGTAAAAAGTTTAACTTACCGTTATTCACTTAGTACTCTCATCATAGAGCTCAATCTCCTCACCCAATGCCAACACAACGTATTTCTTCTTGTGTGTGTGTGCTTGAACACCTCTGTCTCATCAGACATCCTCTTCAGCGTCTTACCTAGGTTAGGGATTTTATTTTTATCAAACACATTAGACAATAAAAAATAGACAAAATTTTAAAAAAATCTAAGATCTTTTTTTTTTTTAAATAATAATCTACCACCTTCTTAATCACATGGACTATAAACACACTTCCTTGTGTGTGTTTTACCTCCCCTTTACTCCTGTTTTTCTTCGCTTGCTTCGATCGATTTTTGAACGTCTTTGAGTTCCACTTGATGTTCAACGCACCAAGCGAACCCTCGTCAATCCAAGGAAGGATGCCCTCTTTTTGCACGGTCTGACGAGCCTTGTACAGGATATCTTTCGCCCTCTTCTTCATCATCGCCTCCCACTCTATCCCGACACGCTACGTCAGCTCGAGCCTCCAGCAATAAAACTCTTACACACAAATTATAAAAGAAATAGATATATGCAATACTCAATAAACAATACACAACACGAAATAAAATGAATTTTTTAAAAATTAAAAAAGATATTTATACTTACTTTAAAAATCCGTCACATCCTATCCCTAACCCATAAAGACACCTCCTTCCAACATGTCTAATCTTCCTGAAAGAAGCTCTCAAAGGATTTGGAATAGTTGGACACGACACTATTATGATCAAATCTGAAACACATAAATAATACAAAGTTGAAAAGAAATCAATGTATAAAAAATAATATGAAAGGACAATATATAAAAAAAACTAAAATTCAGCTGAATTTTAAAGGTTTAAAATAATTTGAAACTAAACTTACCATAAGCCATCAGGATCTAAACTTACCATGAGGTATGTTGTACTAATATTTGATGTTCAACAACCTAGACGCAACCTCCAGTTGAGAGAGTTTACAATTAGGATACAACGCCTCCCGTGCTGCACTCAACATGTTAAAAAACTCCTTGAAAGCAGGCGGCGGATGATCCTCGTCATTATTCCTATTCCCTACCATGCTCTCGAAGTTAGCAGCCCCAAAACCATCCGCCACCATGTTCTTATAGGGATTGATCCCGGTCATTCTCGATGACTCACCCACTTCAACCTCACCATGAAAATTCCACCTCCAATATTCAGGCAAAAAGCCGGACATGTACAAATACGTGCTCACAACATCAACTAACTGATAGTGTATATTTCAACGCTTAATACATGGACATTTTAAGTATCCAAAATAGTTAAAGGGTTGATGTTGAACAACAAAGTGTATGAATTTGTCGACATTCCGAGTATACTTTTCACTAAAAAATCCATCGACTAGTCGTTCATACATTCAAGATTTATCATACATCCATGATAAATCCGAATCCATCAATGTCATAAAAATTTGAAAGGCGTTATTATTTTTATTAAGTAAAAAAAAAAACACAACAAATACTTAGGAATTTTAGCTTTCATTATTAGCATTTAAAAAAAAAAAAACAAGAAAAAACTCTTTGACTTGAACTACATAGACTATTTTAACTTTCATGAATCCAATCAAACATCGTCCTAATCCTAACCAAATCAACCATCGCCCAAAAGCATTTTAGCTACTTAGGAATTTTAACTTTCATTATTTAATCATTTCAAAAATAAAATAAAAATCCTTTCACTTAACCTACATAGACTTTACTACATGTTAGTTTTCATGTGCATTTTTAGTGACTTAGGCATTTTAGGAAAAATTATATCGAATCCAATCAAACATAGACCTAATCCAAACAAAATCAACCTTCACCCAAAAGTCTTAAACCAACCAAGTGGCGCAAAACAACCATAAACATCGTCCATAAATCGTCATTCAATTCCATCGTGCAAACTATCATCGAATAATCACCAAAACAATTTAACAAAAATCACAAACAATTCAACAAACCCTAAACCTAAAAACAACCATCGCCCAATCCCATCACAAATTAGCAACTCATCCATCACATTCATCCAAAATAGACCATCGCCCAAATCAACCCATATATTCATCAATCAGCCAAATTAACAAACATTAAAATCAAATCAAATTTAAAGATTTAGGGTTTATGAAAATTTATACAATTTTAGAGGATGGCTCATGACTCTAGACAGAGGTGACGGGGGACGGTCCAGTGGTCTGGTGGGACTCCGGTGGTTGGGGGATGGTGCGGAGGTCGTGGTGGAGGTCGTGGCGTGGCTAGTGGTCGGAGCTGGACGGGTCGGGGTGGCCGGTGGGGGAAAGGGGGAAAGAAGGATGGGAACAATCGGGGAAAAGAAGAAGAAGAAAGGAAACCAGATCTGGGCATATCAAAGAACCTAGCGACCGATTTGGTCACTAATATAAGTTTACGACCGTTTCGGTCGTAAAGTTTGCGATCGTTTTTAAATTCATTGTTAAATAATTTAGTGATCGTAATGTTCACTAAATTTACGATCAAAATTTTAAAAAGGTCGCTAATAGCCTTTTTTTGTAGTGAAAAGACTTGATTGGGGTTAGGTCGAGCAATGGTGGAGATTTGGGGGTGACAGAGGATGGTGGTTATGGGGGGACAGTGATGATGGTGATGTTTATGGTTGATGGAGATGATGACGATGATGGAGGGGTAGAAAGAGGCGGAAGACGACAAGGGGTGAGTGATTTGTGGGAGAAGATTAGAGATTTGATTTAATTATATAAGGTAGGTTAGAGGATAAGATTGATATGAATGTGATTTAATTTTAAAAAACAAACCAATTGATAACTAAATAAGATGATTACTACAAGTTGGTAATTTAGAAAGCAAAAAGCAACTTATACGTAATTTACACTAATCTCTCCAACATACATATGATCTATAATTTGTACATGATATACGATTTTTGTTTTCAATATACAAGAAATGTCTGATACGTTTGGAAAGTAATGTACAAGAAATTATACAATACTGTAACACAAATCACTTGTAACGTTCAACCAAAATCCTACAAAATACTCCAATTCAAATTTATCAAAATCGTATAACCCAAAACCGATTAAAAACCGATAAATCGAAACCGATTAGTAAACGGTTTCAATTTTCATTTTCAAATCGATTAACTAATCGGTTCGGTTTTAGTTGTTGTGGTTTAATACCGAACCGATTAATCGAAATCGAACTGATTAATACTCTTATAGCTAATGGATGAGAAAAGGAAAGAAAAGCAAGTGAGTGGAAAAAATTGCAATCTCAAGACATAATGACATTATAGTGCTTTCATAAAGGAAAGAAAAAGAATGTAAACACAAAATCCCACTAAATATGCGATGTGAAAAAAAAATCCATGTAAAATAGTATGATGTATGCAGACTTTATTCATATTTTATAAATAGAGATTAATTATTTTTCTGATGTCCTCAGACGTCGAAAAAGCGATTTATCATTGAATTAACTCCACTTAATTCATTAGAATGAATTTATAAATACTATATATTCTCACATGTACTTTGTTGCAAAATACTACCATAGGACAAAGATAGTATTTATATGACATTATTTTCATAATTTAACAAGCGGTGAATCTATATTATCATATTTGACATGTTGAACTCAAATTATTTAGACTAAAAACTCGTAATTTCAATCAATGAAAACTTTTATTTGTTTATCGATTCTGTTAATTGTCACTTAAAGTCCTGAACAAAGTTTCATCGATCCCAATTGTGAATTTGAGTTTGCCTAAAAGACTTGACTTTATTTTGAGAGGGAAGAAATTGCTTTGCTTTGACAAATTGCAATTGTAATTGCAAAAGAAACGAATAAGTTTCTTCTTGTATTTTGGGGGGGGGGGGGGAGGAAGTTTCTTGTCAATTAATCCAATAGGAGCATATAACTACATCACTGTACTAGCTAGCTATTTCACCTGATAATTGTTTAAAATTAGGCGAAATTATTAATCAATATGCCAATGAAGCCGCCGAGGTTACGTCACTTGTCTAACACTAGCGTAATGGCATCAAGCGGCCCCCTCTTTCCGGGTCCTAAGTATAGTTTGCGACCTGCCATTTACAACCTTAGTGTTCCAGGAGTTCGTATCGTGCATTGGTTACCTCCGTGTCCCGGCTATGTAAAGTTAAATTTCGATGGAGGTTATTCATCACAATTTGGTTGCGGAATACGGGCAGGGATACTAAGACGAACGGATGGTTCGATGGTCATGTCATTTGTTGAGCTTCTACCACCAGGAACCTCAAGCGACTATGGAGAAGTTATGGCTCTACGTCTAGGATTAGAGTTGGCATTCATCTTGGGATTCAAGAAGATTTGGGCAGAAGGTGATGCAAAGTTTCTCGTCGAGACAGTTAACAAGATCCGATCAGGTGACCGATATGACCCTAAGGTTGTGGCGGAAATTCAAGATTTGGTTACGAAGTTCGAGGCTAGTGAAGTAAGTTTCGTGCATAGGGAAGCCAACGGGGTTGCTGATGCTCTGACGAAGTTGGTTCGAACAGGATTCCTCAACGCTATTTGGTTTATCGAAGATTGTCTACCCGACGAAGTTCTTAAGATTATACGAAGCGAGCGAAATGGATATAGGTACAGAAGATACTATGATTGGGAAGAAAACATGCATGTTTAGCCCATCATGTCGCAGTCTATCTTTCCAAGTCGATCTTCCACTCGATCGGCCTTCTAAGTTTCTTGCAATCTAGTAGAAGTTTCCATGATCGATCGATGACTTCACATACGATCTCGATGACTTCACATTAGAGTTGAAAATCAGAGGAGAAGGGTACGTACAACACTTTAAGGTGATGTCACATGAATTGAACCTTATTCGATGCTACTCAAGCACATCGAGTAAGTTCATGTACAGATATAACACGTTTTATCTGGAATTATGAAAGGGGCCACCGTCACATTTGTCATCAATGTTGGATGAAAGCAAGTGATATTGCTCTAAAGTAATATTGTCTATTAGTCTATAAACATGACGATTTAATCGAGATTCGTTCATTTATAATATAATGAATAGATCCTGCTTAAAAATGATCAACGAGTTTCCGTATTAGAAAATCCATACAAAATCACCTAGATTGATTAACGTGCATCTATTAGTCATGGATATAGTACGGAGTACTACTTTCTTACTTCACTATTTTTCAAATTAATATTATAAGTCTTCATCCTCTTATTACCAATAATGAAGGAACTTTTTCATCAGATTACGGGAACGTAGATAACCTTCTCAAATTTGACCGGTAAGCTCCACTTGGTTATGATTAGGACATTACTATTAATTCCTGTCGATATAAACTATACAAGTGAATAATATAAAGATGAAAAAATGATATTTAATCTCTCTAAACTATCGAGACGTGACAAATGATCTTTACTAAGTATAAAAATAAGTACTTAACCCCTTTATCGTAAAAAAAAATCGTATTATGTTGATACGAAACCACATTAAAAGAAGTTAATGAGAGGATCAACTGTATATTCATCGCTACTTTAAAAAAACTAATTATTTTGAGACGAAACACCATTTATAAGAGTCGATAGGGGATCAATTGTATATTTTTAAAATTTAAGAGGTCTTATGTAACTGAGGTATAGTTTAGGAGAATTTTATGTTATTTTCCAATAGAGATCAGCTTTAGCACCCCAAACAACATATGGGTCTTGTTTGATATGACTTTAGATTCTGAATTTCTATTTTGGATTCTTTGACAAACGAATCCAAATTGTTATAGAATATGAAAAATCCGAAAAAAAGAAGAAGAAGTGAAATTCAGATAAATTGGATTTCAATTTTTGATTTCTTATTTGTTTGAACAGATTGTTCCAGAGCTTCTTTTCTAATAATTATTTTATTTGACGTGATGATCTTGATTTTGGATTTTGGATTTTTTATTTTGTTATTGATTCTGAATT
Organism: Drosera spatulata; assembly: GCA_035668315.1. Taxonomy (NCBI): domain Eukaryota; kingdom Viridiplantae; phylum Streptophyta; class Magnoliopsida; order Caryophyllales; family Droseraceae; genus Drosera; species Drosera spatulata. The sequence goes on from JAOVYX010017391.1 coordinate 14,628, forward strand.
TTATTATTCTAAACAGACTTATCAAACAGCATAATTCCAATGAAAGTGATGTTGCTACTCCTATATGTTAGTATTAGTACAATTTAGTTATTTGTTGGTGAAAAATGACAACAATTCTATGCCTTAAAATCCCAACAAAAAGTCCAACATCATTAAATCAAAAGTATCTAAAAAAAATCAAATGACACCTTATGGATGGATAAGTCAATTACCCTTTAAGATGATGACAAGTGTCCAACATATAAAACGTAAATACTATATTATAAACATCTTTATGTACTATTCAAAAGGATAAGATTTTTTAAATTCTATTCAGTTATTAATCTTCATTTATCGGATAGACACTGATTCAAATATCGAAATCGATCCCCAAACATCACTACCTCGGATCCGACTAATGAGACTTCTTCATGTTCCTGTTACGTGCAAATTTTCATGTCGGGAATCAGGACCCAAAACATCACCACCTCGGATCGACACATCAACGTCTGGCCCGGAGCTTAGACCCAAAACATCTTCTGAACTCAGACCCTCTTCCGAGTTGGCACAAACAGCTATGTACATATAGCAGTGTACGGGACCGTTGCATTTGGAATTTGGAGAAGAGGAATGTGTTCCCCTCGCTGCCCAATAAAGCGAAAAGAAATTAAGAAAAACATTAAGCTATTCTTTAATCTTTATGATATCAAAGTGGATTTGACTATTGGCTGTTTATGAGTTAATCGGACAAATCGTCAAATGGACCAAATCATCGAGAAAAGAGGGGAGCATGACGCATTTGTGCTGTTTTTTTTATCATATTGATAGTGATATGATGTGCCATGTGAAGAAAATGCAACGCAACTATTAAATATTTGGATTTCGATCCATTAATTGATAATTAATCGAATAACTTTGGATCTATTAAATGGTTATATATTTTGTTTATGAAAATTAAATGATTATGTATTTTGTTTATGAAAATTAAATGATTATATTGATTTCTCAAATCCTAATATGATAGAGTTTTTTTCAGCATGTCTTTTCGTTTTCATGTGTTCTTTGAGCTTAAAATGTGGATATATTTTGAATGTCGTGAAATATTGAGCGTTGTACTCTGATAACATAAACCTTAAAGATTTCAATTCAAAATCAAATGATAATAAATAAATAACTCAGAATTTATATCAGGATAAAAAGATTATAATAACTGCAGTTTAGAGGTTATAGTTTTTCTCATAGATTTTTTAAAAAATTATTTATTAGAAAAGTTTCAAATCTTTTTTTAAAAAAATCCTAACTATTGTTTTTAAAATTTATGAGAAAAATTACATCATACAAAATATAATTAATACATTCCCTATAATCATAATCTATATTATGTATATATTGATTTTTCGAATTTTAATATGGATAAAATTTTCTGAAACGACACCACGAGTTTTAATGGTCAAAAGCATCCCATGAGTCTACCCTACGACTCTATGTGGCCCATTGTGTTGCAAAATAGCTTTTCATTTTTTCGGTATTTGTCTCCCAAACTCTCTTCTTTCACCCTCCTTTTTCTCTCATTTTTGTAAAGAAAATTTTGTTGACAAATGTATATTAACGCAATCATATTTAGTAAGGATTTCTTTTGTCAGTATGTTATTTAATCTTTTATTATTTTATGATCCATGAAAATATACAGATTCTTTCATAAATACAATAAAAAACATCTCAAATCTAATAGTTATAAAAAAAAAACTTCTTGACAAGGATATAGGAGAGTTTTAATAAGACAGAATGATGAGCAATATATCACGTTAGCTAGTGTTGGGACTTTATGTGTAATCAGATGGAAGATGATGCATATGGAATGATCCTGAAAAGATAAATACTTAAGAAGAACAATTTCTTTCGTCTTGTATTTTGTTCTGAATTTGAGAAGCACATAAGTACCAAATTACATGACTTAGAAAGCACACAGATCAATAACGCAAATAGTACTCATATCCAGTTTTCAATTGTAGGAGCAAGCATATCACCAGCCCGAGGCAGACGTGTGATAACAACTTTGAATATGACACATGCAATTTGCAGTGAGTGACCTAATTTTTAAAAATGATGAAAAAGCATAAAATCATTTTGTTCTCTATATAAACAGAAGAACCCCATCGCCTCCCCTGCATAGATCGTTGTAAAATTCATATCATATCACCAGGGAAGAAATAAATAGCAAAAAAGTACAACAAGTGATTCCAAGCATCAATTAAGGAAGAACAAAAGGGGAAAAGAAAGAATCAAGAGAGGATTCAAACTCTCTCATCGTCTTGTTAGATTCATCAGGTCAGTAATCTAGAAAGGATTCAAAATCATTTTCTTGAGGTTCTTTGATTACATTGTTTTGTGTATTGACATTGTTGTCACATTGGTCTACTCATCTGATTAGGCTTTCAATTTGATTTCTTGATTTTGTTTCTGGGTGTTGTCGATCGACTTCTGGGGTTTTGATGAAATGGGTATGTGACCAGATGCTTAATTGAAATCAATTTCATTTGGGTTCGTTCTATTCGGTTGAATTCCATCTGGGTCTCTGCAAAAGGGAAGCTTTTGTGAGATTTTAGATGAAGGGGTGATACCCAGATTCAATGGAGATAGATTTCATTCGGGTTCATTTTATTCGGTTTAATTCCATCCGGGTCTCTGCAAAAATGAAGTTTTTTGTATGATTTGAAGGAGATCGTATGTTAAATCCCTAGAAAATTGAATGGAAATGGAGAAGAAAGTTTCAGTCTTGCAAGCATGGAAATTCTAGAGATGGCATGCAACATGTGAATCTGTTTCTATAAAAGGTTTGTTTGACATTTGTTTCTGGGAAAAAAATGTGATTGATGGGATGTCGGTTTGATTTGGGAGAGGAGACCACCAAAAAGGGACAAAAATGATGAGTTGGTAATATGCCTTGATGGATAGTTGTCTTATTCGAAATTCAAAGACATCCTTACCAAAGAAAACGACCAAACCCTGAGGTGTGCTTATTAGCCTCTAAGTTGTAACTTTCGGTGAAATTATTTCTAATATTTGTTTGTTTTGATTTAAAATTGATTTTGATAAATTTTAAGTCAAATTTTAATGTTGATGAGAGTTCGGGATTCATGGATGATTAATCAAGGAGGGTAGACAAGAAAGTGTGGCATTTTTTTGGCCGATATGCGGGGTTGGTATTGTTCATAGCAAGGATAATTCGCCTAACGTATCAGAAAACTTCATCCTATGTGTCATTTTCCATGGTTTCTTAATTTTTTTCGTGGTCAAGTCATTATCATGGTGAAGGTTCCTTGCATCATTTGGTTGCTATATTGTCTTTTTCATATATGCTACGTCAATTTGGACTTAGGAGCCATGCTTCGGTTATAGCTAGCTTCGGTATTTCACTGTGCACTGAGGATTGGGGCAAAGTCAATGATCGAAGTTGAGAGAATAGGCGAACTCCCTAGTAGGGAGACCATCCTGCAGGTGTAACTGTAAGCATGTAGCTCAATGGAGTAGTAGGCAGACACATAGTTCCCACTCCTCGAAAAACTATCCAATCAGTATTGAGCTATTTCTTGGAAAGTTCTTTGACGACGATGAGGATCAACGGGACTTGATATCGTGCTCAAACTTTTGTTCGTCGAGGCAGGAATATATGGCTTCATCGTAACTTTCATGGGCGTATCATTTCTCGGGATGCTTGAGTTGAGCAAATGAAGGCAGCTTTACTGACATTACTTGGTTTGGTAGAGCTATTATAATGTAACACCATGGTTTAGCCTCAGTTGACTTTCAGCATGTTGATTCTTTTGAGATAATATGAAATTGGGTTTTTTTAACTACCAAAGGATCATGTGCTTAAATCTGAAGTATGGTATGATATGTGAGCGTACGTATCCTTTCACGGTCAACCTAAAGAGTTCTCATATGCATGTTGCGATTAAATGCCAACTCTTCTTTGCAAACTGTCAAAACGTCAACACCTGAAATGCAAGTATCCAACTATCCAATGCATCTTCATATCTTATATCCCATATTACTTGTTGATGTACTTATAATCAGTGCAACCTTGTCTGACGAGGAGTTAGAGAGTCAATTTCCTCTGTTTTTATTCAGATTTAAGTTAGTTGACCTGAGTCTTTCCTTACTCTGTGGCATCAATTTTTTGCCTTATGTTTCGGTTGTACCTGTAAGCTCGCAGAGGAGTCCTTTGCAAAGTTATGTAAGCAAACGTAAACGGTTCCTGTCCAATTCGCAGGTCTGGCTTTTGAAAGGGCGGCATCACTTGTATGATCCCTGGTTTGTCTGCTGAATAGCTGAGCTGGTACTATGGGCTGTTTCCACTCAAAGCGGGTTCGGCCACCTGGCTACGAGGAACCTGTCATTCTTTCAGCTGAAACTCCTTGTGAGTATGCATCTCGCTGCACTTATGCTACTAAATTCAATGTTATAGTGTCTTTGATTATCTATGGCGCTTCAAACTGTTGTCCGAATGTCTTGTTCTTTGTGCAGTCACCGTGAGCGAAGTTGATGCGTTGTTTGAGCTATTCAAGAAACTAAGCAGTTCAATAGTCGATGATGGCCTTATACACAGGGTATGTTTCTGAATATCTTAATGTATCTGGTATGATTGCAATTAAGTTCTCGGATGAACTGAGTTGATGGCATGTTGTTTGAGCAGGAAGAGTTCCAACTTGCGCTCTTCAGGAATAGTAAGAAAAGCAACCTCTTTGCGGATAGGGTGAGTGTTCCAATTCCGTGATTTCTTCTTTTACAGGCATTATTTTCTGGTTTTATGGAGTTCAGGTGTGTATGTTTGCCATAACTATGCCTATGATGTCTGCACAGGTATTTGACCTGTTTGATATCAAGTGCAACGGGGTCATCGAATTTGGAGAGTTTGTTCGGTCATTGGGAGTATTCCACCCTAATGCACCCTTAGAAGCCAAAATTTCATGTAAGCCGCTCGGATACACAATGTGTCCTTGGAATTTTGTTGATCTTTCAGTGTTCAAATGTTAAGATTGCAACCAACATGGGTTGGTCTAGTGGTGTATGACTCAACCTTCTTCTTGAAGGTCTTGGGTTCGAATCCCACTAGCCTCAAAATCCATGTTGGCCACGCCCGTTGACTTCGGTCAAAGCTTTACCCGATGCTGGTGGGGGGGGGGGCGCCTTGTCAGTGTCCGGGGGATTAGTCGAGGTGCGCGCAAGTTGGTTCGGACACCCTCGTCACCAAAAAATAAAAAATAAAAAATAAAAAAATGTTAAGATTGCATACTTATGTATCTCTTGTTGCATGCAGTTGCATTCAGATTGTATGACCTGAGACAAACGGGGTTCATCGAACGAGAGGAGGTGAGTAGTCTTCCAATCAACTCTCCTTGATTTCTCGATTGCATTTTCTGATTATGTTGCTGATTTCCGACAGTTGAAGGAAATGGTGCTCGCTCTATTGCATGAATCGGATCTGGTACTTTCCGAGGAAGCTGTTGAAATGATAGTGGATAAGGTACGAAACTCATCGAGTTGGGCTGTGTTCATGTAATACGTACTCTCAATTTGGAAGTTCACGAGTTTTTTGTTCCATGTTTCTCTAGACATTATCAGATGCTGATTTGAAAGGTGACGGGAGAATTGATCCGGAGGAGTGGAAGGAGTTTGTGTTTAAGAACCCATCACTTGTAAAGAACATGACTCTCCCATATCTGAAGTGAGTATCTTTGTACCATAGGTGATTACTCATTCTATTGTTGAAGCTGCTAGGCAAATGCTTTTATGTGCTCAACAATTATGTATCTTTCTCTTGCATTGGCTCCATGATAAGAGCGGAGCAAAGTAACCAAGACAACCGCTTTCAGATCTCATTATTTTGGGATTCCGGAGTTCTGACCACGGTATAAGCTTTTTCACCTTGTTTTTCAGGGACATAACACTTGCATTTCCAAGCTTCGTGCTGACCTCAGAAGTTGACGATGGAGAAGTATGAGACCAGGAATCTCCCTAGGTAACTACGAAGGGCCTTCGGTCACAACGCGTGACCAAACCTCGGATACATCAGCCTTCGGGATAGTTGTGCATCTCGAATGAAGCAGGGGCAGACAAAGAGAAAAGGGTACCCTCTCACCCTCATGCTCCCTTCGTTTCCTCGAACCAAATGTAAAGCTAATGTCGCCGTGTTGCTGTTGACAGACAAAACTGGTTTCATGGGGTTACGCCCATCGATCGATGTTTGGCAGGACAGAAGTGCTGGTTACCATTGTTCAATGTCGTTTCCCTTTTTCTGGTGATCGATGTGTATAATGAGCTTGTATTCAAGAGTTTGTTGCTAGTGGATGCAAAGTCTCTATTCCGCGTTAGAAACACCAGTAATAATTAGTATCAAAGTATCTCTCGAATGTAATTTCATCGGATATTCAGCTATCGTGTTCTAACGTGATTTTTGATTTTATGCAATAGATTTTAGAAACATATAGCAATGGCCGGACATGAGTCGAAATTTGTCTGAACAGTAAAATGTTTGAGATGGATGGAGTAATATGAATTCCATTATGATCTACATTAGCCATTCGATCATATCAAACTGGGCTTTGGTGTTCGAACTTTTGATACTGATTCTTGGACAAATTCGAGTATAAAGTGATATTTTCTTGACGAGGTTTCTATACGCTGCGAGTTGCAACCCACATCGCCGGCCAAGAAAGCACCGGTTCGAATGCAATAAACCTCTGCTCATTACTGGTTCGCTCGCTCACATTCTTGCTCGCTACTCTTCTTCACCATTTCTCCTCCACTTTCAAACTTCTTTGCGAAAAAGGGTTTTGAGGGCAAAATCACTGTTAATAGCATCAGAAACGAGCACCCATTTCCGCCATCTTTCAACCCTTTTCATCCACATTTTCACCCATTTTGTTCAAATTCATAATCTTGCAGATTCTCGCCATCTTGTTAGTTTATTCTGGTGAGTGTTTTTCGTTTTGGTGATTTGCCCACTTCGTTTCTTGCGAATTTAGTTTGTGGGTTTTGTTAGGGTTTGTGGATTGATGTTGTTTTCGGTGTTTTTTTATCTGCATTTGCTTGGAGAGGCTGATTTGGGAAGGGAAATGGTTTGCCCTGATCAAGAAATGAGGAATGCTTTGTGGTGGATTCATTGCAAGAAACGAATTGTGGGGTTTTGGTTGGTTTCTTGGGAATCATTGGAGATGTTGGATGAGTGTTATGTGCATTGTCTGCGGGAGTCTTTGTGGGTAGTTGGGTTCACTGTTGTCCTAACAAGAATAACGATTCTTGGACAATGACTGGCTAGGTCTTTCGTTACATATGTTAGTGAAGATATGATCATTCATTATGCGAACGCTGAAACGACGCATATTTGGCTGCATAAGCGATGCTATTCCATTGTCAATGCACTACAAAAAAACTGTGTTTTAGCTACGGATTTTTTCCGTCGCTAAAACGGAAAAGTCCGTCGCTAAATGAAAATAACGACGGAACCCGTCCGTCGCTAAAAACCTCGTCGCTAAATCATAATTTAACGACAGATCTGTCGCTAAAATCAAAAATATCAACGACGGATTGACTTTTCCGTCGCTAAAATGTGAAATTCGGAGATCACAATCTTAGCGACGGAATCCGTCGCTAAAGTGTATCACACTTAGCGAAGAAATCCGTCGCTAAAATAAACATGCTTTTCAGCTACGGAATTCCGTAGCTAATATTGAAATACAAAAATGCCATATTA